>CP080484.1:412500-585000 GCA_020844145.1 Sarcoptes scabiei
CGATTGTTCTGATTATGATTTGTGATGATTTGTGGGTGTGTGAATCTGAATATCTATTTGGTTTGATTGCTCAGGTTTGTCAATTGTTTTGTATTGAAAAAAACAACAGCGAGAGAGAGAGAGAGAGAGAGAGAGAGAAAATACTTTTTCTCACCTCACTCATCCATCCATCCATCCATCCATCCATCCATTCATTTATTCATCTATTCATTCGAAATGATAGTTTGCTTGAGCGAATTCGATTGTTTCAAAATTAACAACTCTCGTTAAGTGTTGCAATGAATTTGAAACGATAAAGACAAGCAAAAAAACAAACAAAAAATAAAAGAAATTAACCAAGAAAGATTTAGCCAGAGAGAGAGAGAGAGAGAGAGAGAGAGAGAGAGAGGTAATATCTTCATTAATCTAAACAACCACTTGTTGTTTCTCTCTCTCTCTCTCTCTCTCTCTCTCTCTCTGATCTAAATCCATATTTCTTTCAAGAATAAATTCAAACTGACTATGAGTTAATCTTTAATTAGTTTGAGATGTTAATTTGACGATATTTTTTTTTTTTTTTTGATTTTCTAATTTTTCAATCATTCAATTCATTTCACTAATTGATCGTTTTGAATGAGCTTCGAAATTTTAAAATCAAAAAAAAAAAAAAAAATAGACAATAGATTCTTTTGATTCGATAGAATAATTTCAATGGGATAAAATAGGAGACGAATTGAATGAAGAATTTTTTTTTAAGAAAAAATGACCTTGTCTAGTTTAGGAATCTTGTTTTGATCATTCTCGGATATTCTCTTTTTTTTTTCTTTTTTTATTTCCTAACATAATTGTTCAGATTAAATTTGGAATAGAATCGATGAAGAGAGAGAGAGAGAGAGAGAGAGAGAGAGAGAGAGAGAGAGAGAATCTTTGTGCAATCCTTTTTATTTTTGAAATAATTTTTTTTTTCATTCCAATGTTAATATATTCTGGACGATCTGGTTTGAACAAATCATCATATCGAACACAATACGAGAAGAATTTCAATGAAGAATGGCCATCATAAATGGCAATCGAAAGCAATCCAACGTTTTTGCTTGAAAACATCAGACATCTTCGATGTTGCTGGTCTCTCTATCTCTCACTCCTTCTCTCGATGATGATGATGATGATGATGATGAAGGGGAGGAGGAAATTGTTTCGCCTCGCATTGTTCACGGATTTGTTTTTGGTGACCTTCAACCAAATCGACAATTATAGAGGAATATTATTATATTTTTTTTTCGCTGTTGCGCGATTTTCGAGCATCTCGAAACCATTGATATCGAAGAGCTGCGATATGATATGAGAGGGTTTCACATAGTCATTTTAATAGTGCTACTCATAGAACTAATTGAGAGCTTGAAGAAATTCTAGAATCAAAGAATGAAAGCGAAGGAAAAGAAAAAGAAAAAAAAGGAAAAGATTTTGTAGACTCTGTTTTTGTTGATTTCGTAATGAAATCTTCCATTTTTTTTTTGTTGTTGTTTCACTTTTTTCAAATGAGAACCCACATATCCGAGGCTAATCTAATAGAAAGCGAAAAAAAAAAAAATATTCGGAAGAGAGAGAGAGAGAGAGAGAGAGAAGAGAGAAGAGAAAAAAATGAATTATTTTTTCTGCTTAACAATCACCCATTTTCCTCGCGCCAGAATATCCATCATCATCATCATCAACATCATCATCGGACCAAGTTACAGAACGGAAAATGAAGAAATAGAATGAATTTAATTATAATTTCATTAATGAAAATGCAAAATTCAGATCAAAATCAGTGTGTGCGGTTGAAATTCAATGTATGATACAGATTGATCTATGCAAAATGATTGAGAATAATGCAATATGATATTTTTACAAAAAAATCGTGTCCATAAAATGGACCCAACAAAAATTTGAGCGATTAGTTTAGTGTAGATAAGCTAAGATGCCACAAACAGAAACTTCACTGTTTAAATTCTTTAAATTAGATCTTATTAATTTGAATTTAAATTCTTCAAGTTTCATTCTCTTCATTGTTGAAATTCTATGATCGATTAAGCAATGCATTGCATCGATTCATTTCTCTTTTGAAGTTATTCTTTCGATCGAAATTCCAAAACTTCAATACCTCTTTGTGAATGTTGGTGATTCCAAAATCTAGGATTCATTCCGAGCGGGGGTATTAAACGATATCAACCCCCGTTGGTTAACGATTTAATGATTGACAATAGATAAGCCTAGAAAATATTTCTCAAATTTTCGAATAAAATAATTCGAAATAAAATTCTTCAATGATTAGATTCTCTCTCTCTCTCTCTCTCTCTCTCTCTCTCTCTCTCGATTGTTTTGTTTGATCGATTGAAATTCTTCTGAGGGAGGAGGATGGAGGGGGGAATCGCTAAAATGTTGAAGCTATAAATGATTGAATGAGTTTTTTTTTTTTTTTGTTCTCAAACTTGAAATTTTCAATTCATTCCATTTTTATTGATTGATTGTTATGAAATTATTTTGCGAGTAAAAAAAAATGAATTTATTTGAATAGAGCAATGAATATTTTTTTTTCTCTTGAATTCGATTGACATTTGAAAGATTTTTCTGTTTCTAGTTCGAAGATTTCCTCTCGAAGTGTCATCATCGTCAGCAGCATTCTCCAAATCGATTGATTGAATCCATCTGGTTCTATGCACTATACTAAATAGAATCTAGAGAATCGAAATGAAGTTTTCCCCCCCCCCAAAAAAAAAAGAAAATTCCTACATTGCTATTGTAATGCTGGAATCTAAGAAAACGGATCTTTCAATGCGACAGCTTTACGATCGAATATAGAGCAAATCAAAATCGCTCAAAGCAGTATTTCTTAATAACTTGGCTTATGAATCTCACAGATATACCCAAGAAATGGATGAAGGTATCAGTATGTATCATAAGGTATCGATATTATTTCTTCCCTAACGAAGCAATTCCAAACGATATTGTTCACTATCGATCTGCATATAGATCAAATTGATGAAATGAATTTAATTCGATAAGATTTCAATCACTCAACATCTGTGTGTGAATCGATCGAGTGTTTGAAGAAGAGTACAAAATTCCCATCGAATCCTAAAATCCATTGTTTAGCAGAGACACTTATCTATCGACTGTTTAGTATCTATGTTAATCGATGTTTCCCAATGGAAACCATGGAGAATTAAAAATAATCTCTGTGAATCTCGATCTCTTTTCTTTCGATTCAAAAAAAAAAAAACAAAGTTAGAGATTGTTTGGGACATTGATTGTGACTTTCGAAAATCTATTCTTAAATTCGATACTGATATTAATGCTGATCTTACAACAATACAAAGATCATTATGGTTTCAAATCACAAGCTTCCGATATTCTCAAATCATTTTGATCGAATCCGAACAGTATCAATCTAGCAATCTAGTTTAGTTTGAGAAATGATAATTTTGAATTCATTCGGACAAATTTAAATGTATTGTTGGAAAATATTCTTGATTTTTTTTTATCATTACGAAAACAAACCATCTTGATCTTGTTCATCCACCATCGTCATAATTATCATCCAAAACTGTCACCACAATTGCTATTACAGAATGATTGCGATCAGCTCTGAATCGATCAAACGGCAACGGATTCACAGATACAAATACAACCAAAAAAGTTTGATAGAATCCGAAATAGATAGAAATTTTGCTGAAAAAAAGAGGCTAGAGAGAGAGAGAGAGAGAGAGAGAGAGAGAGAGAGAGAGAGAAGAGGACTATCTAGATTGGTAATCCAGGAAGAGCTAAACATTTTTTGTTTTCATAGTTTTTTTTTTTTGCTTTTTTTGATTAATTTTTTTTTCTTTCTTTTTCTTTTAATGTATCAGTTGAACAATTGATGAACATTGAAAAGTTCGATGACACTAAATTGTGGCGCGATGTGAAGATAAAAAAGCTATATGAAGCAATGGAAAGATGTGACAACAGTTAGAGTGAAATAGAAACTCTTTCATTTCACAATTTATAATCCCACAATCCAACCAACCATCCATCCATCCATCCATCCATTAATCGTTTGGTTTTTTTTTTTTTTTTGATAATATATTTCTTGCTTCCGAGAATGCCAACAGCAGCAATAACAATAACACAAACAATAACAACAGCCACCATAACCATTATCAACCTGACTCCACCAACCACACCACCATCATCGTATCTTTCGGTGGATTGAAGAAGAAATTCATACGGAAACCAAGCAAACAGAATTATAATTCCCAAATCATTAAAAATGAAACCAATGTATGCCACTGGATTAAGTACAAATTTAATTATATTCTATGTTTGATTTCATTTCGATAAGCTCTACACAAGAGCTCTATGCCTAGTATGCTTTTTTATTGTTTGTTTCCGATTCTAGATTTCCTTCTTGGTGCTACATCCAAAGTAAAAGAGAAGAGCTTGAATCGAAAATTAGAATTTCGATTTAGAATTTAGCATTTCGGAATCGATTTCGTATCGACTAAGTTCGTAATTTCAATCTGCTGATAAAAGTTTTAATGCTGATGAAGTAAAGTAGAAAAATTTTAACCTAACCTAACCGAAATAAATCTAAAACTATACACTTCAATTTATTTAAGAATACTATGTTTAGAAAGTGCAAATCAGCTCTTTCTCTCTCTCTCTCTTCGAAGTGCACTGCATCATCCGATTTGGATCGTTTGAAGAAATGGGGAAAAAAAAGACGAATTGAATAGAAACGAAACGATAGGAAACTAGGAATTAGGATTGAGAGAAATTCTCTCATCTAAATGAAAGAGAGAGTATCAAACCAATTTTTTTTGTTTAATCTAGGTTTTAGTGTCAAAAACATAAATCAATTCTTCGAAGAGAAGATTCGAGATCAAAAACAAAACGATCAAAATTGAAACCAATCGGAATCAATCGATTTCAATGATAGACAAAAGAGTTGTCCAGATGCACTGGATGTCGATCTAATCTGCCCGATTCGATCGATGTAGAGAGAGAGAGAGAGAGAGAGAGAGAGAAAAGGATTCAATTTGTTCCCCAACTGAGTTATCGATTGACCGAATGTTGTGACATTCGGAGATTGTTTTGCTTAGTTTCTAATAGCTATTGGATTGGATTGTTTATGGATTTGAAAAAAAAAATTCTGTCATTCGATTCTCATTCGAATGTTTGGCATCGAAATTGTCATTCGAAAATTGATGAATGGTCTTGGAAGATAAAAAGCATACGCTTGATGGATGGGCAGTGATTGACCTAATTTTTTTCGATTTTCTTCGAGAAAGAAATTCAAATTGGTTGATGAGCTTATCAGCGAAGCTAAACCCTAAATCCTAATTCACACCAAAAGAATTTGTTTATTTTCATACACAACACACACACACACACACACACAGACAGTTCGATTCAATCATAACAAGTTCTCATCAAAAGAGGAAGAGAACATCTCTTGTATGGATGAGATTATTATCGGTCTAGACCTAAGACCACAATCAATCGAGGACTGGAGGCAAAACAAATCGATTTGAATCGATTCGCCTTGATCGAATCGAGAGAAACGAAGGGAACAAAATTCCAATATTTCTGGATGTTTTTCTTTTCACTTTCTCCAAATTTCCCATTGAATTTGGAGGCGAAAAAAAAAACAGTGAAAAAAAAGCAAATGCAAATAGAGCTAATCTTGTTTAGTCTAGCAGTGATTATTATCATCATCATTATCATCATCATCATCATCGCATCAGCAGTATATCTTGTCAGCAAAGATAGAAAAAAAAAAATATAGGAATCCAAAATGTTTGAATAATAAACAACACATACACACACACACACACACACACACACACACACACACACATACATTCGCGAGAGCTATTAGCGATGATAATAGAAGATAAAAATTAACTGAGGATAATTGCAACCACCATTGGATTGATTCGATTTTTCGATTGATGATTTCGTAGGCTTCTAGGAAAATTTGAATGAAACCAATACGGATAACGAAACCAGAATAGAGAGAGAGAGAGAGAGAGAGAGAGAGAGAGAGAGAGAGAGAGAGAGAGAGAGAGAGAGAGAGAGAGAGAGAGAGAGAGAGAGAGAGAGAGAGAGAGAGAGAGATATCAATGCGAAAACAAAATATTAATAATAATAATAATTTTTCTATTGGAAATATACTAAACGATTGTAAAGCGAAACAAACAGAACAAAAATGAAGAGAGAGAGATAATAATCGCTAGGATACTTTTGCTGACCGATTGTTTCGAATCTAAATTGAATCAATCGAAGCGTTGACAAAGAGAGAGAGAGAGAGAGAGAGAGAGAGAGAGACAGAAACAATTTTGAGATTATTTTTTCGTCTTCTCTTCTCCTCGATTATCTTTTGGCTAAATTTGGTTCGATTGAATTGCATTTCTTCTGTTTGTCTGTCTGTTTGTTTGTTTGTTTGTTTGTTTTTAGTTTTAGTTTCATAGTTCGTCTCAAAATAAAAAATCCCTTCAAATCAAAATGATATCGGTATCAAATCAAAATTAGCAAATAGATTCTCTAGGATTTTATCACTCAGTTGAACAAAAAAAAAAAAAAAAAAAAAAAAGAAGCAACAAGTTTTTGTTTTGAAACCTAAAAACATTCTATACTTTAATCAATAAGTTCGATTAGAGATTATATTTTTTGAGATTCGATGAAAGAAGAAAACAAACAATAAGACCCTCATCTTTCGAGACGAAATTAGGATAACCTGTTGATGTCTGCTGTACGAATGATGTCCTAGGAATTGAATGGAATCAAGAAATCCAGATTGAAAAGCTTAGCGAAAAGAGAGAGAGAGAGAGAGAGAGAGAGAGAAAGAGAGAGCTGTTGTTTTGTATTTGAAGTTGTTGGTGTTATGATATTCGATGTGACACCATTCGATGTCTGGAGATGGATATTTTGTCGATGTCAGCCGAAATCCATTTGGATTGAAAAGAAAAAACAAATCGGCAATGCTGAATTCAAACTTATCACGACTTATCAAATACGACCGGATGGTTGACGATTACATCATTCAAAATTGTCCTTGAATGAGAATTTGAGAAAAATATCAAACCTAAAATCGAATCGATCAGAATTTGTTTTTAAATTATTGAAATTTAGACTCTGAATTTTGGAGTAACAAAAGGAAGAAATCTTACAGAAAACAGTTCTGTCTATGTAATTTTTAGATGGGAAATTCCGATCCAAAGCTTCTGTCTGGGTTATATTCAAAATTTTGAGTTAGAAAAAAAAGAACAGTTTCGATAAAATTTGTAACCAAATCATTCGAATCTTTCGATTGCTAAAAATATTTAATTAGTATCGAAGACGAAGAATTGAATCGATATTAATGATACCCACGCTATGATATCAAAACTAATTTGACTGTTTTGAAATCCTTATTGAATCCTCTTTGAATTAGTTTGCAATGTCTTGACGGTAATCAAACAAATCTCTCATTAGCAAATAAATGTACATTTATTTTTTCAATTGCATTTTGCGTGAAAATGATTAAGATCTTCTCTCTTACAAAAAAAAAAAAAACTACAAACATCTTCTAGAAAATGATGAGATCGAATTGGAAACAAAAATGATGCTAACTTACTCACTTCTACAATAAGATCTTTTTAGATTTTGGTAAAACAAAAACAAAAGTCGAAAGTATCTAAATTCATTCGGCTCCATATCGAATATGAAAAAAGTGTGTTTCATTTCTATCGTATCTGGTGCCTACAATCTACACTGCATCTGTTTGGATTCGTAACGAAAGTATGAGAAAATATCATCAAACTTAATAATATTTTATTCACAGAAAGAAAAAAAAACTGGAATAGGTTTTTACTATTATAAGACCAATAATGAAAGGTAAGCTTGGTATAGATAGCGCTTGGTAATAAATAGGATGGCACCAGAGAACTAGAGTCAGATAGAGAGAGAGAGATTATTAGATCGTCTTGAACGATGGGCCAATGTCAGTCAGTAAGCCAGTGAGTCACAATAATGATGATGGCTGCTGCTATTATTATTATTATTAGGATAATAATACCTGCGATTATTGGTTTACTTGAAAAAAAGCGAACAGAAAAAAAAATAAACGAAATGAAAAAAATAAAAAGTGTTCGCAAAATCTCTCTTGATCGAACTTGTTAGAGTTAGAAACCTAAAACTGGTTTGAAATCACTCTGTTTTCGTTGGTATAATTAGCTGGAGAAACAAAAAACAACAACAACAGCAACCAACACCACGAATGCCTTTCACATTCTCTTCATCATTCGATGATGATTATGTGATTGTGTGATTATGATGATGATGATCTTAGTTCGCTGTCAAAGTCTGAAGTGATTGCTACGAGCAGGTTGCATTTTTCCAAGCTTTGCTTTTTTTTGATTGAAAGTAATCGAATAATGCTAGATAGATCAAAGAGGTATTGAGATCTAAATGAAATCAAATCTAAAAAGAAAAGAAAAAGAAAGGTAATAGTTTTGGAATGGTGATCAATAACAATGAACCAAGAGAAAGAAGATCTCCAAGAAATCGAAATGATTCAATACAATTCTTAGAATATCATAGCTTTAATTAATTAATTAATTTGATTTTCGTTTCGGTTCCAATCAGAGAATGAGATTCATTGGATTGTTTTGGACATCACAACTCGATTCATTCATTCAATCAGGTGACGATCTCTTGTTGCCAAAAGAAGCAATGAGAGAAAAACTTTTCCAGTGAAAAAGAAGCTTTGTTGGTGAGAGAAATCTTCGATCTTAAAATAGATCATTTTGTGATTTCAATCGCGATTTTTTTTTCTGCTACTGAGAAGAATTGATTGATTGATTGGCTAGTTTATTTTTTTCTCGAAAAGCAAAAAATAAAAATCTTCGCCCAAATCGAAATGGGGGAAAAAAGAGGATCGGATTTTTAGGATTCGAATTCGAATCAAATTAGTTCGAATTCGAATCGATCCTATTTTTAAGTTTACACATTCAAAAGAGAAAAAGCTTCGAGTGAGATAGAGAGAGAGAGAGAGAGAGAGAGAGAGAGAGAGAGAAAGTTCCAAATTTTTTCCAAATTTAAAATTTTCTCTTCGCTCGGATTCGTTGATAGCATTGAGACTTTTTTTAAAAAAAAAAAAAGAAATAATATTAATATTTGACCAAAAAAAACCAGACTAGTATTTGAAAATAATTAATGATTTCAAATGGGATGTTTGAGATCAGATCGGTGTTAGAGATCGTAATAGGAATTAGTTGGACCGCAACTAAATTAGTATTTGCATTAATCAGATATTAATAAAACATTCATTCTCCGAACGGATCGGATTGGATCGTCTCAATTCGAAACATTGAATGATTGCAAAATTCGAAATGAATAAAAGATGGACCCCAAAATTATTTACTTTGCCATTCGATTTTGGTTTTTGGTTCGTTTTCTACGCTCTGTTTAAGGCTGCACTCTCTTCCTTGCACGATTGCACTCTTGCTTTTTTTCATGGAGAACCTGGCAATCAATCTTGGCAATCGCTTGTATTAAAGTAAAAACCTACTCTTTTGAATGCTAATTAGCGATTCGCAATCAAAACTTTTTTTTGCCAAACCTAACATCATCAGAATGATAACATTTGCATCATCGATTCTTACAATCGAAACTTTATTGTAGTAGTCTTAAAGAAAGGAATAGGTAAGAAAAAGCTAAAAGATCGAGACAAATGATTGAAATGATTCGATTGATAATAAAATAATTTAAATTTTTATTTGTTTAAATTTTATCAATATATAGTTGCTGTTGTTGTTTAAATGATCACCAGAGAATTGAAATTGAATTATTACATTAGAATCAAACAAATAACTGAAGCATCGATTGTTGCTGTTTTTTTTTCTCAAATCAAAACTCGAACATTCGTAACGAAACAAAACTAAAAAAAAATGGAGATTCTTTGCGCAACAAAAAGTAGTGAATAAATTTTGTTGTCAAATGAGAAAACCAATCGATTCGATGAGAACAAATAAGGCCGCTTGATTGGAATTCGATCAGTTTATGGACTTTTATCGGAATTTGTCTCCAAGATTCCAGGCATTAGACAACGATTCGATTCGATGGACCATAATGAATGATTCGATGGGAAAAAAATAGTAATAATGAATCGGATGCATTCGGTATTTGTTGAGTTTTCAATGTTTTCAATATTGGAAAAAATTTCAATCCAATAAATTCGAAATGAGAGTTTGAAGGCGTTTTTTTTGTTTCTGATCTCGATCTTCTTATTATTCAATTTGGAGAGAGAGAGTTATATAAATAATTGTCATTATATAAATTAGAGAGAAGGAAAAAACAAAGACAAAAAAAAAGAAAAGAATCAAAATGAAAACAAAGAAATCGTTGGGTGAAAAAGATAACGAATCAAATCAATGAAGAGAAAACAGTTATTCGAGTTTTGAAATGAATGGATAGTCGTTTCAGAAGAGCGAAATACGAAATAATAAACGATTCTAAGGCATCTCAGTGATCGATTGATCATCCACCGATAAAACATTATTAATTTTTCTATGAAATTTGTTTTTAATGAGAGATTAATCCTTTGAGGGGAGAGAGAGAGAGAGAGTATCCAAGCTGGATTGGTATGGGGTTTTTGGTGGTGAGTTTCAGTAGTTGTTTTTGCAAAACATTCAACGAATAAATCGCATTCAAATGAATCAAATAAATATTAGATATGGGATTTTTTCTTTTTATCTCTTGAATATATTTACAATGCAAATCTTGGTTTGGGTTAGGTAACAATAAAGGAAACAATCTTTTGCAATTTCGTTTGCCAGAATTTCCCATTGATCTAAGAAATCGTTCGCAATTATTAGAATTATGATGATCACTTTTGTATTGGATGAAAATTAACATCTGTAACCCCAGAGAGAGATCCGTTTAATTACAAATTCGAAATGAAGTTTGCAGTTGAAGTTGCAATGTTGCAAGAATCATAGAATCGCGGATTGATGTCCATTGGAAATTTCAATGAAAATATTATATTATATTCGTATAATAAGGATATAACCAAGAAAAAATCATTGCTTTACTTTTTGAAGAGGTTATTATTGAATGATATGATCCAAGTTTGAATCGAACTCTAACTTGTAAGAATAATGCTTGATTCGAGTCGTTTGATTGTTCGCTTTCAGTTCTCAATCAAGAGACTCGATACTTCGATTCGGACTGCTTGATACAATTGGATCGACAATCAATGATGAAGCCGTTGCAATTTTAGTAAATGTGGGCAAACGAGGAATGTTCACAACGTTAGCGGATGAGCCAATACACATCGGATTCGATTGGATTGTCGAATGTGAATCGATTGACCTTGTAGGAATAAGATCGAAAGCATCTAGATCTCTTTGATGTCCGTTGTTATAGGCGTTCAACTTGTTGCCAGCGTTCGGTGGTGATGACAATGAAATCGGTGATGATTGATTCGACATTGATGACAATGATGACGACATTGAACTGAAACAAATAGGAGGCTGTTCTCCTAATTTGAGAGCTTCAATTTCTGAAGCTATGCTATCCACAGGAGATTCGGGTGATGCAGGATAAAAAAAATGACAATTGTTGCCGCTCGTCAGTGTAGAATTGTTATTGATTAACATTGATGATGCGAGAATATCATTGAAAGGAGCGGAATCAAACGAAGTCGGAGAATCGGATGTCGATCGAAATAATTGCGAAATAACACTATTAGTGGTTTGGTCAGCGACATTTGGTTCAATCGAAAAATATTCAGAATCTTCCACCATAGAAGTTTGATTTGAGTTATTCTCAAATGAATATTTGTGTCCATTTGACGCCAACGTATTGAAATTGGAACCAGAATTATTGGATCGTATAGAATCGAATGCCACGAAAGCACTGTCAGGAGAAAACGAGAATGTGCTAGATTTATTGGCTGGAAAATTGGTAGAGAGTTTCGAATTGGGCGCAAAATTAACAAAAGCTGTTTCATCACTGAAAAAACTATTCAACGAAGTTGGACTGCCGCTTTGACTGCTTGGAGAGGAGGTTTCGCCCGAAGAACCCAGACTATAGCTACCCAAAGATAAGGCTTTGGGTCTAATTAAATTCTGATTATTCGACAAATTGAATGACAATGAGTTTGGAGCCATCATGACACTGGAACCACTCATATTTTGATCGATGAAATTGTGATGTTTGATCTGATTGACTCCACCAATCATGTTAGCAATCGGTAATGGATTGTTTTCGGAGAGCCGCATTTGATTAGAAGAAACAAGAAGATTGCTTAGAGGACTCTTTGTAGATTCTTCACTATTGTGTATGAAATGACAACGAGGACCATATGGACAGAATCCTGTTGAATGAAAACTTTTGCAGTTTTCAGTCTTGAATTTAGGATGCCGAGTGATTGTGCGTAGCTCCTCTCCACCGTGAGCGAATTGACATTTGTCTCCGTATTTACATTGCCCAACTTCTGCGAAACTTCGACACAATTCAGTTTTATATCTAGAGGATGTTTGTGCGATTCCGACATTGGTAGATTGAGTGGAAGAAACATTAGATGACAAATGATTTTGCTGCTTCTTTTCAGCTGGCTCACTATAACTTCGATCCAATTTTTTATGTGAATCTAATGATTTATGTTGATGTCCATTTGTGGAATTTTTGTTGTTCAACATTTGAGTATTCACTTTAGATGGAATAGATGTGTTTAATCGGACAGAATTGTTGGCGATGGTACTAGCTTGCGCTGCAGCAGAACTAACGGTTCTACGGATTCCGCCAGCCATTTTATAGTTCGATGATGAATGATTCGAAATCGGATACGTTGGTGAGGATGAAATTGATGAAGTCCGCAAAGGCTTCAAATTCGGTTGATACAAAGACGGAGCGATCGGATTGGGCTGATTGGACACCAATAATGCTGTTGTTCGTTCTGATTTATGACTATTAACACCGGTCTTTATCGATTTCAGAGTATTAGTTGAAGAAGTTAGAGATGGTTGTGGAGATGTCCAAGTCTGGGCTTTATTAAAAGCAAGATTCGAGATGGATTTAGAGTTTTTATTATGATTAACAGAGTCCGATACAGCTTGTTTTAGATTAAATTGATGATAATTTATGTTGTTGTTGGCGTTGGGGTTTGCGATCACAATTCCTGGTTGATTGATCCCGTTCGAGATTAAACTATTAGAGTTCTGCAAAAATAACAAAGAAAATAAATTAATTGGATTGAAAATAAAATTTAGATAGAGATAGAGAGAGAGAAAGTAAATGAACTCAATAGAATATGACACACAAAAAAACCAATAATGGAATCTTCTTTTCTTTTTTCTTCCTGATTCCTAAATAGATCGAGATAAAGTGATCAAACTCTAATCGGAGAAGATGATTGACAATAATCAACTGTTTCGAATAATTGTTTCACTCATTTGGAATCGACTAACCAAATCTTCAACTAATCAAAATTATCCATACCGTAGAATTGCTATTCAAAGCGAACAGCTGGGAATAGCTTAGACAAATGAATGTCGAATTCAAACAGGCTTGCATTTTGTTCATTTTCGATTGCGATAGATTTCGTCGTATTTCATCACACACACACACACACACACAAACAAGGAGAGAGATAAATAGAGAATTCAGTGGCGAATAAATAATAAATGGCGAGAAAACATAAATCGAGAGAAGAGTTTTTTTGGTTTATGATAAATAAAATGGATTTTCAAAAATGATTCTGGTTCGATGAAAAGTTCGAATTTTTTTTTCAAAAGCTAAATATTAAAAAAAAAATTTTGGAAAGTTAGCGAGCGAGCGAGAGAGAGAAATTCGAATCAACGAAAAAAAACAAAAAAAAGAATATCACAAAATTTTTTTTTCTCGTTCACCACTGATCTCGATGAAACAACAAAGATTGATTGATTGTTGTAGAAGCGTAAGACTCTGATAGATAGATAGATAGATAGATAGAGAGAGACTGATAGATAGATAGATTGATTGATTGATACATAGATAGATAAATTAGCTTCGAATCGATTGCGTCATTTTATTTTTTTCGATCTAAAAACTTCACGAACGTAGTGAAGACGAAAGAATTCTTAGGAATTTTGAATTTGTTTATTCTTTTTCCCAGAAACAGAGAAGAGAGAATTTTTTGTTTTTTTTTTTTTTTTTGTTATTCTGATTCTTGTTTTTTTTCCCAAACACAACTAAAGATATTATCGTTTGTTGATGAAGAAGATTTATTCTTGTAGAATCGATGATGACAAAGAGAGAAATAGAAAATAGCTTCAACTTATTCTCTCTCAATATTGTCAAACATCGATGAGTTTTCGAATTCTTCGATGGGCAAAAAATCACACGATATTTTCAAAAGGCAATCAACCAAGAGAGAAAGAGATGATGAAAATGATGAAGATGATGATGATGATGATTCGAAACACCAACAAAATAATTGAAAAAGATTTGCTTACTTTTATATACGCGTTGATGATCGCGGAATAGTGTTAACTACGCTCTCTCTCTCTCTCTCTAGCTCTGGGGTAATATCTCCGATGATAATGCTATGTTGCTGCTGCTTTACTGACTGACTGACTAACTCTATCTAACTGATTGGCTTTAACTTTAACTTTGGCTTGAGCAAATTGAGAGAATATAATCGTTAGTGTTTCTAAGTCAATTTCATCATCATCACCGCCACCACCACCGCCACCACCACCATTACCATAACCATTCTTCACATTCGCTCTCTATAGACCCCCCTCATTCCGTTGTCCGTTTTCCCTGTTCGCATTGCTTACTTTTTACTCTTAATTTCTTCTTCGTCTTCGGTTCTCTTGTTAGACAGTAGTTTTTTATATTATCATTTTTTGGTTCAACAGCATGTTGAAATTAGACGGGGAATTTTGGATAGAAAGGAATAAAAATATCACACAACAACAACAACAACTCTCTCTCTCTCTCTCTCTCTATTCGATAAAGACCTAACAGAACAAAACTACGTCGTCGAAATTATTTTCGATAAAAGTATCACACATACAAACACAAACACATAGACAACCAAGCAACCAAACATAAAACACTCACTCATAGACAGTCATTTATACCCTAAATACGAATATATTCCCTATTCCTAGAGAATGCAAATATGTTAAAAGAAACAACAACCAGCATCGTCATCTTTTTCTACCATCCAAAAATTAAGCTATGAATATTTTTTTTTTGTATTATTTTTTTAATTGCATATCTGTATATTCTATTACACATACATCTCACACTCACACACACACACACACACACACTCACACACACAAAACACGTTGAAACACACCAAACACACGTTTAACAACTCTCCATCCACAATCGATGGCGATAAACCTCTCTCTCTCTCTCTCTCTCTCACTCACTTGCACACACATCAAACATTGATTGATAAGTTATTGATGGAATTTGAAACTCTAGGTACAAAAAAAAAGAAGTTTTTTCTCTTCGAACAAAACAGTGGAGAGAGGGAGAGAGAGAGAGAGAGAGTAGGGAAGAAAAAATCAATATATACTGATATATAATCGATATACATCGAGAGAGAGAGAGAGAGAGAGACTATAATCTTAGCTTAAAACCTCAAAAGTAGACTACGATTGATTGATTCGATTGATTGATTGATCGATCGATCGATCGAGATAATAGTCTGATTTTTATCAGAAAAAAAAGAAAAAAAAATTGTTGCTCTCTTCAACAACGGAGAGAGAGAGAGAGAGAGAGAGAAAAGAGACTGAAGATTTTCTTCGATTATTATGAAATATTATCATATTAATTCTCAAATTGATGCTTATATCAATGATGGAACAGTAATAAGTTAAAAAAAAATTTTCCAAACGTTACATAGTAATAATTAATGTCAGGACTCCGCCAACTAAAGCATCTTTTGCATCGAAACATTCCACTTTAATTCATTTATTATTACCATTATTATTATTATTACTAATGTAAGAATCGAAAATTTTCGCTATATAGCGTTCCATAGTGATATGTATTGGTGACAATGATGATGATCATGATGATCATTGTTTGAGATGGTGGTTGTGGTTTTTGTGGTTTTTTTTAGTGATGAAATTGCTATCCATTTGTTTTCGGATAGCAATTTCATTTTATTGCTTTGTATTGTAGCGAAAACAATTTTAATAAAACAATTGATCTGATTGGATTGGAAATGGAGAGGAGAGGTTAGGTTTCGATTCGCTAAGTTTACTAACCTTTGTTTGTATGTAGTGAATGTACTATGAAGAATTCGAAATTTTTTTTCTTTCAAGATTGATACGAACCACACACATACAATGGTTGGAATTATTCCACAGAATTAAGATTGAGATTTTGATTCTTACAATCGAATTGAATCCAAATAATAATAATAATAATAATAAAACAAAACTTTGTTTGCATCGATCAAAACAGCATCGAATGAATTCGAATGATCAGATTTGAAATGATCAGAATTTTTTTTTCGTTCTCGTAATTTCTTGATTGATAAAAGATTCCTCAAACTCAATCGAGTCGATCGAAAAAAAAAATGAGCTTTCAGAAGAATTTCAGAACGAAAACTTTCGATTCGAATAAGATTGAAAAGATAATGAAAACATTTCCGAATGTTTTGATCTTTATTTATGATTTGAAACATCGAAGATGCAGATCATCTCTATCATCTTCACAATGAGAATATGAAAAGAGAAACAAAAAATAAAAAGAAAAAGAAAAAAAATGGGCTTGAAACAAGTCTCGAAGACGAAGACGAAGACAACGAAGACGACAAACAAATCATTAGTGCAAAGATTTTGGGTTTTTTTTTTATTTTTGAACTAGAAAAACTGAAAATGAGAACCAAAACAGAAATGAAAAAAAAACCAAAAATAAAGCAACATAGAAATCGGACTAGAGTGAACGGTAAAATGAAAACAAAAATAGCCATCCAATTCCAAACGCTCCAAAGAAGAGATCAGCGAAAATTTTCCAAAAAAAAAAAAAATTCAACGAGAGATAGAGAGAGAAGTTTGAGAGTGAAAGAGAATTGATCTTGAATGGGAATTGCAAAAAAAAACAAAGAATAATAATAATACTGAAAAATAAATAAAAATTTCTGACCAGCTGGTTGCGAGATCATTTTCTCTCTCTCTCTCTCTCTCTCTCTCCCTCTTTCGCCTTTCATATCTAAGTGACTGACCACATAAAGTGAAACATAGATTATAAGAGATCGATTGTACGGTTAGTGAAGGAGCGAGAAAAGAACCAGAGAAAGAAAGAGATAGAGAGAGAAATTGAAAATGAGAGGAATTGAACAAGAAATAGACTCTCTCTCTCTCTCTCTTTCTCTTTCTCTTCGAATCTTGGGGCAAACATCGAAGCGAAAAGTCGAAAGTTAATCTTTGGAACTTAACCGAAAAAAATCTAGCTTCAGAAATATGGTACGAAAATAGCATCATCGAAAACATTCATAGACATTTATTTAGATCATTATCCTTCAGTTTCTACAACTAAGATGTTGATGATGATGATGATGGGGATGGGGAGGAGGATGAGGATGAAGAGGATTTGATAAGATTTACACAAATATCTCAATACAACATTGTTCTCAAATTGTTTTTGATCAAGATTTCCAAGAGAGAGAGAGAGAGAGAGAGAGAGAAGAGATTGTGCAAAAAAAAAAATACGACACTAAGAACATTGATAAACTCTCGAATGACACTTGTTCTCTCTTTCTTTCTCACTTTGTTCGGATCGAGAGAGAGAGAGAGAGAGAGAGAGAGAGAGAAAATTTGGAAATAGAAAAAATAGAATTTGGTCTCTCGGAAATATATTTTATATAACGAAAATAATAGAATACCAAGATATAAATAGTGAAAATGATGATGATGATGGTGATGAACTTTTAAGTTAAGGTATCTAACCCTAATCATTGATAGAAAAGAGATCATTCTCTTTTCGAGTAAAAGGATGCAAAGAGAGAGAGAGACCAGAGATTGAAACGCAATCGAATGCAAAAAAAAGAATGGCGAGAGTATTGAAGAAAGTGTAGCCAGAAGAATGGAGAATATTCAAATTATTACTATTATTATAGAACCGTTTCACACAAAATTCTTCGATTAGGGTATTGATTTTTGAACGAATTAATTCGAGAAAGAAAGAAAGAAAGAGAGAGAGAGAGAGAGAGAGAGAGAGAGTTCGACAAGCAGAATAGCAATTGTTACGAAAATCATTTTTTTTTTTATTTATTTATTTCTCTTCTGATGAAAATCCAAAATAAATTTTGGCTTGGATCAAATCTAACCCCTAACGAAACACCGAAAGAAAAATGAAGATAGAGAAAGAGAGAGAGAGAGAGAGAGAACAAAGACGCCATCGATGAGATCAAAGACGGGTCATTGAAAAAAAAAGAAAAAAGAAACGGAAAAACAAGAAGAAGGAGAAAAAAAATCGTCAATCTTTATTTTTAGATAAAATTTACGTTTATAAATAGATCATTGAATGCAAAAGAAACACACACACACACACACACAGAGAGAGAGAGAGAGAGAGAGAGAGAGAGAGAGAGAGAGAGAGAGAGAGAGAGAGAGAGAGAGAGAGAGAGAGAGAGAGAAGAAATTATACTCCAAGAACAATATAGTTTTCGGATCACAGAGAGAGAGAGAGAGAGAGAGAGAGGGATGAAGTTTGGATGAAGTGAGGTTGTAATGGTGTTGGCGATGAATGATGATGAAGATGAATACTTGGTGGTACCAACTAAAAACAATAGAAATAGAAAATCTAAGTGAATTTTTTTTTTTTTTTTTTTTTTGGAATTTTTCATTTTTACTATTCTTTTAGGTTTTTTTTTTGGATTTTTTTCCTTCATTGTTACTAAGATAATTTCATTTTGATTTTGATTTTGATCTCCTCAACACATATGTGTACATATGGATCATTTTTTTTCTATTTTTTTTTTTTTTTTTTTGCTATGCAAAATTCTCTTTCTATTTTTTTTTCTTTTTAAACGAGAGAGATAGATCGATCTCAAAAGTGAAGACACTCTGCTGCATCATCATCATCATCATCATCACCTCGACCGCGACTCTTCTCTCTCTCTCTCTTTGGGTTAGCCTATCGTCTCTTTTTTTTTTTTGGAACTGGTTTAGAAGAATACACGACCCCGATTTTAATGAAAAAAAACCAGATATGATACTCTCTCTCTCTCTCTCTCTAATCGAAAATGGAATGAAGAAAAAAAAATAACTAAAACAAAACAAAACAAATAAGAAATCAAATTGAGAATTAGAAGAAACGTTTCAAAAAAAAAAAAAAAAAAAAAAAAAGAAAAGTTTGTTTATTTGTTTGGAAAATATTAGAGTTAAAAAGTTTCGAGAGTAAATAGATTATTCGATCTACAAAACTCCACATCCTTATTCTTATCCTTATCCTTATCCGTTTTTTTGCTTTCGCTTTCGTTTAGGTGAAAAAAAATTTCAATAAACACAGAAAAAAAATCAGAACAAAACCGAAACAAAAAAAAACTGCAAAATGAAAATATTTTTTTTTTTGGATCGAAATATTTCACTATAATAATTCTTTCAATTACAAAATGAAAATTCTATCATAGCTTAGGCTCAACAGGTTTGCAATTGCAATTGTTTTGATCGAAGATCAAAAAAAAAATAATTAAACACTAAACTAATCAAATCAAACTATAAGGACAATGTTGCACACCATAAATCGAAGCGAAAAAAAAGAGACACCCAAAAAAAAACATTAGAAAATCTTATTGAATTAGATTAATTTCGATTAGATTACGAATTGGGGGTGGGGGAGGGTGGCGTGCGTTCCGTGTCGTATTCCGAAATGTATAAATCCAATCGTATTTTGTTTCTTATATATATCCGTATTGCCTTAGGATAGGAAAAAATAGAGAGATAGCTAACGAGACAAACATTCATAAACAATATTGGAAAATATTCTCATTTAAAAAGTTCGATGCTTTCTCTCTCTCTCTCTCTCTCTCTCTCTCTCTTTCTCTCTCTCCAATCCAAAACATTTGATGTTCACATTGAAGTTTACATAGAAAATTGAAATTTTCTATCCTCGTCGATTCGTTCGTTCGTTCGATGAACAAAAACACATAGAAACGAACGACATTCGAAACATTGGAGGAAAAAAAAAATTCAACAACTGAACTTGAACCATAACACTCTTGAAGGTTAGAGAGAGAGCGAGAGAGAGAGAGAGAGAGAGAGAGAGAGAGAGAGAGAGAGAGAGAGAGTAACAAACATTCAGAATGTGTTTGAATAGAGAGGGAAGAAAAAATAATAATAATAATAATTTAAGATTGAATCGAAAAATGATGGTCGATGTCATTCGAGAAGAAGGATATCGATAGTGACACGGACACAAGGAGACAAACAACAAACAGTTTTTTTGGTTTTGGAACAAAAAACAGTTCGCTACTTTAAAACTCTTAAACTTTCAATTGCCTTGATCATTGAGATCGAAGCCATACTGACAACCACACATAACAATACAACAATAACATCTCGAACAATTATAATTAAACTTGAAAAAGGAGAGAGAGAGAGAGAGAGAGAGAGAGAGAGAGATTGAGTGAGTGTGAGAGAGAGAGAGAAGGTAAACAAACTAATTCAAGGGTTTTGAGTTTTCGTTTCGATTTTCTGTGGCTATGTTTAGCATCGTTCGATCGTCAAGAAGGTCAAAACAATATTAGCATTTCGATGTCGATGAATGTCGAACAACGATCATTGTGTGTGTGTGTGTGTGTGTGTGTGTGATGGTCATTTCCCCCCTTTCACATTGAATCCTTTCATTTTTTACGTTTCCTTTCTTCCTATTGTTTCTCTGAAACAACACTATTCACTTCAACATCTCTTCAATCAAAAAAAAAAATCTCTTTTTTTTTCCATCTCTTTCATTTATTAAATAATCGATATGATAATAAATATTGTGAATAATTTTCATAATTAATATAAGTTTTTTTTTGTCTATCGATTTCGATGAATGTCTTCCTAAGAATTGAACATATGGTGGATGGAACCAAAAAAAAAAAAGTAAACTTCGATTCTTGTTTGAAATTGTTTCGTTTTCGATTAGATCAATCAAACATTTCCGATCTTTTATCGAGACTTTTTTCTTTCTCGAAACTAAGAGAGATCTTGATTCGATTTGATCCTGATCCTGATCATCAGCATTGATGATGATGAGGATATCGTTGAAATTATTTTTGCGAGAAGAAGGTAGGAGAAAAAAAAAATTAGCGAAAAAGTTTTCGAAAATTTAAAATGTTCCAAATTTAATCAGATCAAAATGATTTGATTTTGATTGAAATCGGAACAAACGAAACGAAACAACGATATCGATATCGAAAGAGAAATGAAACGAAACTAGCGTTTGTACAAAAGAAAGTTGTTCAAATAAGATGATGGTGACGATGATGATGGTGATTAGTTTTCAAGAAGGAAGCAAGATTTTTTCCCCATTCTAATCAACAAGTAATAATAAAAATAATAATAATAATAACTTTGATTCGAATCTTTCGCCCTTCTATCTTAAATTTCTCTTCTCGAATATTAAACTAAACTGTTTCGTTCTGATCGATCGGATGTTCAAGGTGAACCTTGAATTTTGAATTAGACTTTTTAAAATAATGTTGTTGTTGTTGTTGCGGTTGTTGTTGTCGTCTTATTAAGAAAAACAAACTCAAACTAACTTCGAAACTGTCCAAAAAGATGTTTTTAAAACTGTTTCACTTAATCCCATTACCGGTTGAAGAAATTTTTTTTTTTTTTTTTTTTTTGAAATTAAATGAGTGAAAAACAAAACAGCAGTAGCAGCAGCAGCAGCAGCAGCTTAAATATCTTAACAATTAAATCACCGATCTTAAACAGAAAACAGTTTCATTGAAGATAGAAATTTCGATGTGCTACAAATGATGACATCGAACATCGGAAGAGAAAAATCATATCAAAATGATTAGGTACAGAAAAAAAACCGACACAATCGATCGAAGACATCGAGGAAGAAATAGAGAGAGAGAGAGAGAGAGAGAGAGGTGGAGGAGGGAGGAAAAGGAAATTTAAAATCAAAAACATAAAAAAAACTAACTAACGAATGGAACAAAACTTATTAACTGAACTGATTCAAAACTTGAGCAAAAAAAAAAAAAAAAAGAAATCTCTGTTTATTTCTCTATGTCTCTCATCACCCAGTATTATTGATGATTTGATACGAAAACAAAAATCTTATTTCAAAATAATCATTCCCATCATTCATAAGAAATGTGCATTAACCGAGTGGAAGTGATTCGATCCGAAATGTGCATCGTAGAGTTCTCTTGAAGCTAATCAATTCGAGAACGAAAAAAAAACGAAAAACTAAAAAAAAAAAAATGAAAAGAAGATCTCATCGATATCGCCCGAAGTCAAAGAGAGATAGGGAACTTTTTTTTTTTTTTTTATTTGATTTGATTTATTTGATTTTCAAAGAAAATATTAAATCAACCAGTTTTGATCGATCGTTTGTAGGGAATTTGAAGTTTTTTTTTAAATTTTTAAAAATTCAAATCAAAACATTGTTTTGTTCATAGAATATTTTCACTCTCAACAGAATGAGTCTAGGTCTCCAATCGAGGTCTCGAATCTAGATTTTTTGGTTTTGTTTAGATGATTTAATTTTCATATCGATTGCTAGAAAATTTATGCTCCAAACAAAAAGGGAAAAAAATATATTCCAATTCTAAAGATTTCTAAGCGAATTCCAAGAATCTAGATCTAGAAACCAGAGAGAGAGAGAGAGAGAGAGAGAGAGTGGGGGGGGGGAAAGAAGCGAAACAAAATTACTTACACGAAAAGTGTGAGAATGGTGTTTGTTCGATGTCGAATGAAATTGTTGACCATATTCGAGCGTTGTCGTCGACGAGAGGGTCGTTGTGATCGTTGAAGACGGCATGATTGGTCACTACGATGGTGTCGATGATGCCGATGATGTCAGTATCCTAACGAAACACAAAGTCCGAACCGAACGAAGTCACAACACCGAAAGAAAAAAAAAACCACCACCACCACCACCACTGCACAGAAACACCTCCGAAGTGAATGAGAGAAATATTTTATTGCTTAATTTTTTTTTTCAATTTTTCTCTCCTCGTTTATCACAGCGTTTTTTTCTTTTTTAATTTCGATCATTTGATCTCAAATTCCAAAAACAAATTAAGACGATATCCGATATCAAAGACGAGAGTGATGTTTTTGTGAATCGAATTCTTCAATCTTCGATGGATCTAATCAATCAATCAATCAATCAAGCGAGAGAGAGAGAGAGAGAGAGAGAGAGAGAGAGAGAGAGAGAGAGAGAGAGAAATTAAATATTAGAATTTGGAAACTATTTTAAATAATAAAAATCGAAAAAGAGACAAAGCCAAAATAGAGAGAGAGAGAGAGAGAGAGAGAGAGAGAGAGAGAGAGGGGGGGGACTAAGAATTCAAAATTCAAATCGAATAATCATTTCGATTACACTATTGTTATAATTCTCTGGAAGAAGTAAGAAGGTCAAAAAATTGGAAAAAATTGAATTATTTAATCAAAAAAAAAAAAAAAAAACACACACACACACAGACACACAACAAACAAAATAAGTACGAAAATTTATTTTTAGCCAAAGAATTAAAGATAAATTGTAATCTATGTCTCAGACTAAATTTGATAACTTTGGTCTCTGAAAGAGAGAGAGAGAGAGAGAGAGAGAGAGAGAGAGAGAGAGAGAGAGAGAGAGAGAGAGAGAATTGTTTCGAATCGATTGGCTAATCTAATCTTGTCTCTCTCTCTCTCTCTCTCTATCTCTCTCTCGAAAAAATATCCTCACAAATCGTCTGGATCTTGATTTTTGTTTAAAAAATCTTTCAATTTGATTCGACAAAATTTCAATGAAATGAAAATCCTAAGAACGGAAAGATTCCAGAAATTTTTTTTTTCTTTCACGCCGATCCAAGAAGAAGCAAAGTGAAATGTCGAAATAGTTCCTTCTTCTTCTTCTTCTTTTTCGATCTTCGATCTGAAATTTTCAAAATCTCTCATTAAATTTATAAAAATGTAGCCTAGATTATTTGATTTTAGAACAAATCTAAACAAAGTAGATTCGAGTCGAGATTGAAACTTTGTGAAAATTTCGAGAAAACAAAAATTGTCTTCTCTCTCTCTCTCTCTCTCTCTCTCTCTCTCTCTCTCTCTCTCTATAGCAGCTCGATTAAATCTTAGTATAGAAAGCGAAATTCCGGTATTCTTGTATTCTCATCGAGAACGAGAGAGAGAGAGAGAGAGAGAGAGAGAGAGAGAGAGAGAGAGAGAGAGAGAGAGGAATGGGGAGAGAGAATAAAATAGAATCTTAAATGAGAGATTGAAATTGATAAAATTTTCTTCGATTAAAAATCGTTGCTATGGCTATCTTCATCATCATCATCATCATTGTGATCATTGAAGACCAATAGAGAGAGAGAGAGAGAGAGAGAGAGAGAGTAGTTTCATAATGAATGAATCTTTAAAGTGAAATAAATTTGGATTTTTCTTTTTTTTTTCGATCCGAAACGAAAAAAAAAACAAAAAAAAAAATCACGTCTGTTCAAGAAAGTTGTCTGAGATTTTTCTTCTTATTATTCTTATTCTTTTTTTTTTTTTTTTTTTGAAGGTCTTCTTGATTGGTTCGAATTGATGGAGAAAAAAAAACAAGAGAGAGAGAGAGAGAGAGAGAGAGAGAGAGAGAGAGAGAGAGAGAGAGAGAGAGAATAACAACAACGACAGCAACAGCAGCAGCACCAATGTTAAAAAAAACAAGCAGAACCAGGTCAGTGGTAAACCAGTTCTTCAACATTTTCCCCAATTAATAGCCATCATCGAAAATATTCTTTTTTCTTTTTTCATTTCATTTCGTTTCGTTTCGTTTTCTCTACCATCATCACCATTTCAATCGAAAGTGATATCAACCGGTAAGGAAGTTGATGTTTATGTGTTTGTGTATGTGTGTGTGTGTGTGTGTGTTTGTTTCTCTTCAAGTGAAAAGAAAAAAAAAATTAGTATTTTTGTTTATTTCGAAGAAGACCTTCAAAATTGGATTTTGGTATTTCCATCGAATCCAATCCAATCAAATCTATCTACATCCAAACCTAACCTTAGCAAACCAACCAACCTACAAACTAACACACATACACACACACAACAACAACACACACCAAAATACTTGTTGTTCTGGTCTGCTGATGTATGGAAATCTATCGAAAGGGTAATAATAATAATAATAATAATAACAATTATTATTGTTGTTGGTGGTTGATGGTTGATGGTGGTGTTTTTATCGTTGATGGTTAGGTTTGTTGGTCTCGCTTTTTTTTCGTCTATAATTCTTTCACAATTTTGTTGTGGAAAGCTATACAATCCTATTTGGTTTTTTTTTGAGTTTTGTTTTTTTTTTTTTTTTGATTCGACAAGTGAGTGTTAGTGAGTAATTTATTTGAAAGTAATTATTGATTTCCTTCCCATTCAGAAGAACGAATTTTCAATATTAGATATATCCCGGATGGATAGTTTTAGTTAGGTTTAGTTTTGCTCTCTCTCTCTCTCTCTCTCTCTTTTTGTTTCGAAGTTGATCGAGAATGATGATTAGCTAATTTATCGCTACAATGCTACACAATTATTCCGTTCAGCTTAAGGGTACCAATTGTGTCAAGATGGGGGGCAATATTTTTTTTCACTGTTTGATTAACTCTCAAACGGAATCCTATTGGATTCAATCATTGGATTGATTTCAATTTGAATAAATTTCTCCGGATCTTGGTGAATAAAATAGAGATGGCGATTGAAATTTTGTTCCATTTCGATATTCAATAAGAACAATTTTGATGCAAGCAAAAAGCAAACAAAAAAAAGGGACGAAGAAGGAGGAATTGTGTAACTTACATATTTTGTTTCCAAACCTCTTCGAAGATCAATCAAATCAAATCGTTGTGTTGGAGAGGTTTCGATAATGGATGGATCGTATGGATAGAAACGTCTTCGTACAACACAAAACTAAAAAAAAAACTAAAAATCTAAAAACCAAAGAAACATCGAAACATCATCGTGTATTCTAAGAAGTTATCACACACACACACACCCAATTAACGGAATTAGCGAAATAATGGAAACAATTCACCACAAAGAGAACGAATGAAATCAAATTTTGAATGATTTTTGGGTAAAAATCTTTAAAAAGACGAGAAGTGAGAAACCAAAATAAATCAAGAATTTTCGGAAAAACAATCTCCGAGATGAGAGATGATCGATCGAAATCATTCGGATTTTTTTCTTTTCGATTTTGGAAAATGTTTCGAATGAATGAAAGAAACGAAAAAAAAAAAAAACTCTAACATCGAAACTTTGATTAAATACCTTCTCACCGATCCATTCTATCGCTTTATGGATTGAATTCGAAATCGTCTCTCTCTCTCTCTCTCTCTCTCTCTCTCTTTCGGTCAAAAACAAACTAATTCGAACTGATTAGATCGGTGTCTGAAGAACGAATGATGTCGATGTTGATGATGATGATCATCATCATCTTCTTTTTTTCATATTCATATTACCATCATTCTCTACTCTTCGTTTCGTTTCGTTTCGTCTGTTTTATGGTCTCCACAAACCTAAGAAACAGACACTCGTACTCGTTCTTGCACACACACACACTTGCTCTCTCTTTCTCTCGCGTTTTTTTTTTTTTTTTTGAATAATTTTCTCTCTCTCTCTCTCTCTCTCTCTATATGTTTTGACTAGTGGAACACACTCTCTCTCTCTCTCTCTCTTTAGGAAAGTATATTTGATAGAAATTATTCTCATCTGATGCATGGAACCAACCAAGCATTACATTTTTTTTTCATTTAAATCGTTTTCGAATTGCCCATTTTTGAGAATCACTAGCGTTTTCTCTCTCTCTCTCTCTCTCTCTCTCTCTCTCTCTCTCTCTTTCTTTCTATGTGAGTGTCCTTAAAAGAGACTCTCTCTCTCTCTCTCTCTCTTTAGATCGTTGGGTGATGGCAATTGGGAATTGAGAATGTCAGAGCGAAACTAAACCTTACCTTCTGTTGGTTAGGATAAATTTTCTTTTTTTTTTTTGTTTTGTTTTCAATTTCTTTAGCTTTGAGCATTGATCATTGATGATGATGATGATGGTGATGATAATTCTTGTTCACCATCCTGTTGTCAATGATTTTAGCTACTAAGAAATTGAATTGAATTCAATTTGGTTATCAAAACATTACATCGTCTCTCTCTCTCTCTCTCTCTCTCTTTCTCTCTCTCTCTCTCTCTCTCTCTCTCTCTATAGTACCCTTTCGATCCTTTGGCCCTGATTGAATGAGATTAGAATATCTTAGATTATCGATTTATTGATTTTAGTTTCCTGGAATTTATTTTCAATCTCATTGCTTGATCTCTCCAACAACATCTCTTTCTTGTATAATTGATTCGATATCATATCGAAGAGCTGATATCGCTAGTCTAAGAAAAGAAAATTTCAAGAAAAAAAAATTAATCCTTGTCCATTCGATTATCATCGATTTCCTTCGATTTTTTTTCTACTTCCCTTTCCTGTTCAAAATAATCATATGATTATTTGTTTGTTCTGTTTTGTTTCGAGCTTTCTTTTAGTTTCCTCTCTTTGTCCTTAATCAATGTTTCCTTAGTTTCATCATAGAAAATTTTCTAGACCAAAATCGAAATCGATTGTCGAATACGGAAATGTTCGAAAAACAAAACTTCGATAATTTTATTTTTTTGGTGATAATTTGGGTAATATTTTTTTTTTTGTGATATCTATGATAAATCTGGAACTAATTTCTTCTAAATTAAGACTATTTATTGTTGCAGAACGAGAAGATTCGATGAAACATTTTAGAATCGTTTTCGATCATAAAAGTTTAAAGATCGATTGACCTTTATGAAAATCTAACCTTCGACTAGTTTTACTCTTAGTCTTAGTTTTAAAATCAGAACTTTTTTATAATCTAAACAAGCTAAACAATTCTTCCATCGATGACCTAAAGCTTCGGAGCTCAGGAGTGTAGAATTTTAAATTATTTTTCCTCAACAAACCTAGCGGCAATATATTTTGTTCATTGCAACATTCTTACTTATCAATCTAGGGACCAAACGAATGACCGAAATTCATTGATGATGGTGATGATGTAGAAGATGGCACGTAACGGACATATTCTAACCTAATTGCTAACGAAGATAATAATAATAATAATAATAATACTGAATGTTAATCGAAAGATCTTCTAAGAGTCTGAATCTTCGTGCTAGCTTTAACGTGTTCTTACGATTTCTTTGGGGCAATTTTCTTCTTAGAACTTAAAAACCTGAATTTGAAGAAGAATAGGTTTCTTTTTTTTTCGAGAAAAAAAATAAATATCGCCTCTATAGCCAAGGTTCTAGAATTTAATTCTTAAAGATCATAGCATTGAAATCTACGAAGCTACGAAAGCTCGTGTTCTCATTATTACACTCAAAACCATCGACAGCATCCGTTTCGATCGAACAAAGTTGTTAGCAGATTGAGGCCATCGATGTCGATGATGATGAGGATGATGATGATGATGATGATGACCTAATCAATGCTAACAGAACCAAGATATCCTAAACGAACTTATGCAATGTGAACCTAGACCTCAGAAAAAAAAAAATCTGTGAGAGTATTCCACACATTTAAATGTATTCATTTTTTCGAAGAAGAAGAAGAAAAAGAAATCTTTTTTTTTCCCCCACTAACGATCCAATTTCGAACAACAACAATAATAATAAATTTCTTTTTACGACACTCTCGATCATTTCGATGCCATTGGTCTTTAAGCTCTCTCTCTCTCTCAAAAAAAAAAAAAACTATCGATTAGTTTAGTTCAGTCTTTGAAGAAGTTAAGTAAAGTGATGTGATTTGATTCGAAGAAAATGTTCATTTTGATTTAACTTGTTTGAAGATGATCTCCTTCCTTCGTCCCTCCCTCCCCTCCACATCCCTTCTACACATTAAAAAATCCAGATCAGGAATTTTTAGTTTCGTTTTGAATTTAGAATTCAATTTAGTTCAATATAATTGATGGGAATACTAATACTTTAGCTATGACTATAATCTAGAGTTATTGTTAAATTTGCATTTCATTTTGCTCTCTCACACAAACACACACACACACACACCCTTTAGCACTTGCTGAATGACCAGAACTAATCAAATTTCTCTCTCTCACTCTCTGTTCTCGGTACATGCCATAGGAGACAAACGAATGGAACAAATGTGAAGTGAAGAAATTGAAATTTAAACTAATAGAAATGCAATGTAAATATGTGGAATGAGAGATCAATGTCATTTGGTTTGGTTTGGTTAGGTTTGATGGTTTGTATGTGTGTGTGTGTGTGTGTGTGTGCATGTTCAATGTCTGTTTGAGATGCTTCTCTCGAAACCCATCGTCAGCATTCATTGAATACTTTTTTTTTGTTGCCAATGTTCTAGTGTTCAAGGTCTCCAGATTGAAAAGGGAAAGAAGAAGAAGAGAGATAGAAGGGACAAAGTTTTTCTTACTTGAGATTTTTTATTGGATAATTTTTTTTTTGTTTCGAATTTTAAATTTCTTGGTACTAAAGATTTGAAATGAGAACCGGTGAATTTCGGGGAGGAAGGGGAAGAATTTTTTCTTTCCTACTAGGAAAGAATAGGATTGATTTTTTTTTTTTTTTTGGAAAGAAACTAGTTCAGCATTGAGAGAGAGAGAGAGAGAGAGAGAGAGAGAGAGAGAGAGAGAGAGAGAGAGAAATAGAACTAAGCTAACACAATGACCATATGGTCTCGAAAAACTTTTTTTTTAAATGCCAAAAAAACAGAACCAATGAAAACGGAGCACTTGTATTCACCCGAAAGCTATAAGATAAACATCATCAGCATCGTTTCAAGCAACAAGCTTAAAGAAGAAGACGAAGAAGAAGAAGATCAAAGAACGAAAAAAACACCAGAACGATAACGATGACGACGACCTGTTCGTTTTAATCTTTGTCAAGAAAAAAAAGAAGCTGGTCTCTATGTGTGTGTGTGTGTGTGTGTGAGAGAGAGAGAGAGAGAGAGAGAGAGAATAAAGTTCCCAAGACCTAGCTTCATCGATTTTTTCTTTCTTTCATTTCAACATTGATGGCACTGTGTTTTCAATGCAATGTTTTCATTCATCTCAACCAAAAACCATCAAGTGAATGAATGAATGAATGAATGAATGAATGAAAGGAGTGGGAAACCTAAAGAAAAAAAAACCAAATATGTCCGTCTTTTTTTGCGGAGATAAAAAAAATTTCTGCTTCGAAATCGATCGAGAGAATGAGATTAGGAAAATAATAGAAAAAAAAACTAAGTACTTTGTACCTAGAGAAGGGTCTAGAGAAGGGAATGCTAATTCACTAATGATCCTAGAAGAAAAGTTTGCTGTCTCTCTCTTTCTCTCTCTCTTTCTTTGAACCGATGGTGAAAGCTGAAGGAGATTTAAATTTCTTGAATCGTTCAGATGATTGACCATTGTATGCGTCCCTTCTTTCTCTCTCTCTCTCTCTCTCTGGACCTTTTAAAAAATTCTACCCGACCTTAGTTGAGGGTCAAGATTTTTGAATGTTTGTAAACATAGACAATGAAATTTCGCTTCAATGTCTTTGATTTTTTTTCCAACTTAACGGAGACATAGCTACCTAGCTCATAGCTCTTTGATTATTATTATTATCATAGAAGGTTAGTTGAGCTTAGCTTAGACTTTTAAACCCAAGAATTCGTCAATGTAAAGTTTTCGTTCTTTGCTATCCGTCCGTTTCGTCCATTGATTCGATTTCGTCAATCTAAACTTAGTTCAAACTATGTTCACCACAATCATTCTAATCGAAAGATCCTTATTATCGTTGGATTCATTCGGATGTATTGTCGTAATTTTTTTTTTCTCTCCCAATATTTCGAATCAATCACAAACCGTTTCCCATTTGGATTCGATTGTAGACATAGCAGACGATAAAATATTAGAAATAAAAAAAAATTATTTAATAATTTCGAGAACAAAACCAACTTCTTTGCAATGATTGGTTCGCCAAAAAAAAATCGCCTTAGAACAAAAATATTCATTTTGGTTCAAGCCGTAGAACGGCCAGAGAGAGAGAGAGAGAGAGAGAGAGAGAGAGAGAGAGAGAGAGAGAAAAGGAATTTGAAGGATTATGAAATAATTAAAAAATTATTTTCAAAGTTACTCTGATTGAAGGATTTCGATGATGATGATGATGATGATGGAGGTTTTGTTCATGGAAATCGATGTCGATGATTTTTGAATCGATTAATGCTGCTCTCATTGACTAAGTGTTAGGCTATCTGTTAGGCTTAAGTTTCGAGGCTAAGCTTTGACATTTTTTTTTTTTTTGATTTCGTTGATTTGTTTTTCTCCTTCTTGTTCTTCACCTTCTTCTTCTTCTTCTTCTTCTTCTTTGTCTCTGATATTGATAAAACCATTTGTTTGTCTAATCGAAATCGAAAGAAGCAATAGCATTGAAACAAAGGTAAAGGATTAACATTGAAACAAATGTTTCAATCTTATTCAATAGTTTTCGTTTTGAATTATCTCACTTCTCTTTCTCTTCACTTTCCTCTCATCATTTACCTTAAAATCAATCACAGTAGCTAACTAATCAAAATGATTTTATTTATTTTAATTAATTGCGTTTGTTTCTGAGGTTGAGGTTTCTCAATGTTTTGTGTGTGTGTGTGTGTGTGTGTCTGGATCACATCACATCACATCACCTCATCATCTCAATCGATCGATCTCGATATTTCATTGTGAAATTAGTGAAATTGAATAACTCGGAAAGAGGATTTGTTTGTTCGGCAGAAAAAAGTGGCAACCTCAACAGCACATCAAAATGAATTCACGTCATTGAATTCGAATCGAAAGAACAAATCGAACATTCGATAATCGAAATTAGTTAGTTTGAAGGAAAGCAAACAGGAAAAAAAACAATGCCATAAACTTTTCAATGTTGAAGATCTTCAACAAAAGAGAAGGCTAATCAAACACAAAAATAGTAATGATAATAATTTGAGAAAAAAATAAAAGAAAATAAAAGAAAAAAATTTTTCTTTTCCGATCCGATTACGTATGGCCTTAGATGGAAAGATTTCGATCATTTCATCTCTTTTTGCTAACTTTTTTTTTTATTTTTTAAACGAAAAGTAATTAATTTGAAGAAATTTTTTTTTCTTCTTCTTCCAATTCTTCAAATATTGAATTTGAACCCCCAAAAAAAAAAAAATAAATAATCAGCTCTTATGACCTTTAACTTGAATTGTCTTTTTGCTCGGCTCTTTTGTAAAGAATAGAATAGAATAGGAAAAATTTAATTTTTCATTCATTCATTAGGTTAGGTGTTAAGTTCTAGTTTGTTTTCGAATTGTTTCAATTCATTCAATCAATCGTTTGATTTGGTTTTTTGAAAAGAATCCTGGTAAAACAATTCGGATCTTGGATTTAACAAAAAAAAAAAAACAAAACTTAAACGATCTGGATTTTGGTTGAAAGAAAAAAAAAACTCTTAAATCAATGTGGTCATTCATCGAAACGGATTCATTAACCGTTTTCTTATTATTGTGGTCACTGTGGTTCACTTGATTCAACCACAACCAATGTTATTGGTATTGTTATTATTTAACCAGTTGAATTGAGACAGATAAATTTGATCGCAAAAAAAATGATAATAATCATAATAATAATAATAAATTTGATCAAAGCTATCAATTATGACAGCAATGAAGGATACCATTAAACAATTTTCTTTTAATATTTTTCATTCAAATGTTTGAATTCTGTTTATGTTTCGAAGTGAATTCTTTTTTTTTTTCGTTAAGCGAACAACGATGACGATAACGAAGGCGACAAAAAAAAAACGGTCACGTTCTAGTTTGTTTCTTTGGTCCAGTAAAATTCGATCAATAACACTATAGGCTAATCAACAAATCAAATAGCATAGAATCTATGCCATAGATCAATGATCAAGAAAGCAAGCAAGCAAGCAAGCAAAACAGAGCAAAAGAAGTAGTAAAAGGTGACAAAATTGTTTCTCCGAGGTTGAATTAACGATTAACGAACGTAACAGTTAATTTTGATTGATCGTCGATCATATTTGACAATCTATTTCGTTTCGGTTTCTAAATTCAATTAGATCTTCTAATTAAGAATAGTTAAGAGAATCAATAGGAAAAAAAATCTAAAATTTCTAAAACTTTTGAATTTTTTTTCTACTCCGTCCTTCTTCTTTTTTCAAAAAATGTTGAAATTGAATCGAATTTACTAATTATTTGATTGATTAGATTAATTGCTATGTTCTTTCTTAAGCTATATAAGAAGAGAGAACATTTATTCTTGCTTAAACTTAAACATTCTACAATTTTCAATAAAATCTTTAACAGGTTATAGGTCTGGTTCCTTCCGTTTTATTGAAAGTTTAAGAAAATAATTTGAAAAAGTGTTGTATCTATTGGTTTTTCGTTGATTGTTTTTTGTCAATTCCGTCAGTTTTATTTGTGTGCAAATAATTGGTATGGCTCAACAGCAAGGAATATCGATACCAACGCTCGGGTCGTCGACGTTTGATCAATGGTTGGTCATCCTTGAAGAAGCTTTGCAAGCGTATGGTTTATCAAAGTATATTACCAATTTTGATTACGAGACCAGGGAGCCTACGGAATCGGAATTGAGAGACATTGCCCGGGTTTGTTGCACTATTCGATTGAGTTTGAATAGCGAGGACGGGTATAGTGTGCTAAGTATAAAGAATCCAATCAAAATCATCGAGAAATTGAAGGATAGATACAAAGGTGGTGGAGCCAAGACAGCTCCGGAATTATTCGAAGAATATGAAAATATTCAGTATACGGGATCGATAAGTGCTCTCTTCACCCAACTCAGAAGAATTTTTAGCGAATTCAAAGACAAAGGAATCACATTGCCTAATTTTTTTATGAATTTGAAAGTCAAGAAAGTTCTGCCAAAGAAATTCGCAGATGTATGTAAGAGCTATGAGATTCAATGTCTTGGAAGACCTGAATCCGAACACATGTCGGATACGAAATTCGAGAATAAATTATTAAAGGTCGAAAGAGAAAACGCTAGAAATAAGTTGGCTGGGTCAACGGATGGTTCTTTGTCATTGGCATCAACGTCACAGAAAAAGGGAAAAAGAAATCTGAAATCAAGTGTTTCGCTTGTGGCGAAATTGGACACATGAAGTTTCAGTGCAAAAAGAAAAACTCGAAACGAGGTTCAAAAGAAGAGAAAGATACGGAAGAGACGGCTAGAAAGGATGTTACGTTGTGTTCAATATTTAACTCGAAGAATCTTGTTGGTTTAGTCAATCTTGATGCGAAGAACAAATTCATTGCGGGTGGATTGGGTGAGAAGTTCGGCACAGTTAGCGAACATTTTTACGAAGCCTTTACCGAAAGAATTGCATCAGAATATTCTGAGATCGATTATGCAGATCAAATAATTCTTCATCGATTCGGGGGAATGTTGAAGTTGAATCGAATTTACTAATTATTTGTAGATTAGACTTTATTCTTGCCTAAATTTAAACATTCTACAATCTTCAATAAAATCTTTAACAAAAAAATAATAATAATAAATAAAAACATCAAAGTTCCGTTTCCGCAATCGAAACGCACGTTCAACAACAATCAACATCCTAGATGACAATGTTCTCTCTCTCTCTCTCTCTCTCTCTCTCTCTCTCTCTCTCTCTCTCTCTCTCTCTCTCTCTCTCTCTCTCTCTCTCTCTCTCTCTCTCTCTTTTCTTTGAATCTAAAAGAATACTATTTTTTTTTTCGCCTCCAAAATTCTTACTCTCTCTCTCTCTCTCTCTCTCTCTCTTTAAGATAGAGAAATCAAAACGAATATGTCAGCGTCTTTTCGATCGTCATCTTAGCATCGAAATTCATACAATATTCAATGTTCGAGAGAGAGAGAGAGAGAGAGAGAGAAAAGACGCAAATCAAACAACAACCGAAAAAAATCGAGAATCTGAATGATTCAACAAGAAGATGTTAACTTTGAGAGTTTAGAATGAAACAAAAAGAGAGAGAGAGAGAGAGAGAGAGAGAGAATATTGAAAATTTTCTGAAAATAAACCGAAAGAAAAAGCAAACTATCGTATCCAATGTGAAACGAATCATACCGACAAAAGCATAAATGCGTAATTAAAATATTCGGTTACGATCAATTGTGGAACATTTCTTCTTCTCTTCACTTTGGAGGCTCTTTCATATTCAATAAAAATTTGTATGGCGTTTGACGCTCTTGAAGCATTGACGATATTGTTGTTGTTGTTGATGTTGTTGTTGTTGTTGTCGTTGATATTGTTGATGGCTGACGATGATCTTGGTGATCCTAATGATGATGATGATGATGATGGCCAGATGTTTGATTTCATTTCATTTCATCTCGATGACATTGCATAAAAATCTATTGCATAAAAAAAGAGAGAAAGAGAGAGAGAAAGAGAGAGAGAGAGAGAGAGATAGAGAAGAGAAGAAGAAGAAGAAAAAGATTTCGATCGGCAATGAACATTTATTACGCTTGAAGGGAATCAATCTAGAATGAACAAAACTGATGAAGAGATGTGAAAACTTTTTTTTAGCTAAATAGAGATCAAAAATGTTAATTAAACAACTAAGCTTTAATATCGAATCAATTTGATTTTGATTTTCATGTTCAAGGATTGAGAATGAAACATCTTAATGTTTGGATTGTGATATTACGGATGGCACATAATAATATCATCATCGAGGTATTCTTATCATCTAGGTACTTTTAATCATCCCAACGAGAGAGAGAGAGAGAAAATTATGGTCACTCTTTAATTTCTAAATTATTGGTACCTAGAAAAAACAGAACAAAAAACAAAACCAATCTAAAGTTTTGAAACTCAAACAAAGGAGTGTTCGTGTTTTGGGTGGCTGAAATAATTAAAAAAAGAAAATTTCGAAAACTTTCTCCCAAAAACTTATCATCTCTTCAATTGGATTCGATTACATTGGTATACAAATACCAATATATTTCCATTATTAATTACCCGAAAAATTTCACTTCATTACGAAATAAAAATCATTTCTCCTCACCCCCCCCCCCATTAAAAAATGAAACAAAATTAACTAGAATCTTTGAAATAATTTAATAGATTGAGGGAAAAAAACCAAATCAAATAAAGAGCGGGAGGGAGCCGTTGCATTAGAGAGAATTAAAGAGAGAAAATAGATCGAAATATTTGGAACGAGACCGTCTCAAATGATCAAGAGAGAGAGAAAGAGAGAGAGAGAGAGAGAGAGAGAGAGAGAGAGAGAGAGAGAGAGAGAGAGAGAGAGAGAGAGTAGATCGAATGAAACCGGAACATTGAGAAGAATAGTTATTCGTTTTTGTTTGATAAATTCGAATTCTATAGACGACAATTGTCTGTGGTCTTCATCGAACAACAACAACAACCAAACAGACCAGAAGGTATGGTGGAGATGAAATCAAACAATAGATTCGATAGTAGACGAGAGACGAAAGTTTCAATTCTCAGATCTAGAATAGAATGCAAACGAATTGAATATAACAGTCGAATTGAATTGAATTGAATTGAATAACTGTTTTATTTCATCGCCACCTCCATCAACACCATCAATATCACAATAATCAATGCCACCATGATGAAAAGGTATCGAATCGACAATGATGTTTCACCTGGTCTGAATGATGGTTGATGATCTAGGACAATTCTATGCTTGGTTGGATTTGGTTGTTGGGATGATGACGATGACCATCAAGACCAAAGATTTGCCATTCAGCCATTTTGCCAATTCAATTTTTTTTTGACTTTGTCCCCTATCTCTCTGTGGCCGTTGCTGTTTCACTTAGAGCGAAAAAAATAAAGATATTACCAGTTTTTAATTATTAGTGTTTACTTTGGCGTAACATTCATAGCGACAAGGTGCAACGTTTTCATTTATTTTTTTTTTTATTTCATTATTCGATTGTAGTTTTTTTTTCATTTTTTTTTTTAAATTTTCTAATTGAAATTTCTTTTTGTTTGTCTCATCTTTTTGTTTGTGGCAAACATTTCGTGTCGATCGAGATCAAACCAATTCATTTCTTCATTGGTCTGGTGTTTGGCTATCAAGCGCCGTTTACTGGTTAGCTGCTAACTAGACTAGATAGTTTAGATTAGAAAATGAAAGAAAAAAGATTATTAATTCGATTCATTGAATTTGTTTTTTTTTCTTTTTTTCTTTTTTTCTTTTTTGTCTTTATTTTGGATCCGTTTCTATTTCTTAAAGATAAATATTATTGTTTGAATTCTATTAAGAAATTACTTCAAAAAAAAAGCGGAAGAAAAAACTATTTTCTCCGATCGAATCGAATCGAATCCAAACGAAGACAATTGCAGTCGGTATAGCCATAATATTGTTTGTGTTTTGGGCGAAAAAGGAAATTTTTTCCTTTTCTGGATTGCTACCCAAATTAGAATTGTTTTTTCGAGATCGAATCTAATCTTGTATAGTATTTCGAATTGAACCAAATATTAGCCTACCGGAATAACTTTTGCATTCAAAGTTCAAAGGTATTCTAGTTAATTTTTTTAATGACTCAATAATAATTCAATTCCGATCGAATTACTTTTGAAGGTCTCGAATGAGCTCGAAAATTGTTCATTTCTAGACTTATATTATGGATATTGAAGATAATGGCAGAGATCCTCGTGATAGATCATTCAATTCTGTCAAATGTTTGTGTAAATGTCTTCGATTGGCTAGATTTCTACCATTCGTATTAATTTCTACATTATTCGTTTGGGGATTATACGTCTATCTTTACTTTATAATCTATAGCTATTATGAAGAATTATGGATTCAGATTTTATTAGTGACTTTTTTCCTGCCGATTTATTTTCTATCTTTAATATCGTATGTGAAATGTGTTTTCACTCATCATCGACCGATTTCTTCCGAATATTCTTTGCCAGAATCGATGCAAATTGATATGATGACTGAAGATGAACGCAATCAAAATCTAGAGTCATTAATACAGAGTAGAAATTTGCCAATATTCACTCGAGCATTTAATGGCTGTGTTCGTTTCTGTCCAAAATGTCATGTTCTAAAACCTGATCGAGCCCATCATTGTTCGACTTGCGGAAAATGTATTTGTAAAATGGATCATCACTGCCATTGGATCAGCAATTGTGTTGCATTCGATAATTACAAATTCTTCCTTTTGTTTTTATTCTATACCTCAATACTTTGCCTTTACGTGGTTGCCAGTTCGGCTACACTTTTCATCAAATTTTGGAAAGATGAATCTTATCCGGGAAAATTTCAAGTATTTTTTCTGGTACTATTTTGCTTCATCTTTTCTTTCAGCATAATGATTCTGCTAAGCTATCACGCCTATTTGGTTTGCAAAAATGTCACCACATTGGAATCGTATCAAACTCCTAAATTCAAACATTATGAATACGATTGTTATCGTTTCAATCTTGGCTGCAAACGTAATCTAATTTCAGTGTTCGGAGACAAACAATCCTATTGGTTCTTTCCAATTTACAATAGTCTTGGTGATGGTCATTGTTACCAACTGCCTCTCATACCAGGCAGTTACGATAAAAGCAATTCATTAACTGTTTGTGATGGATCGTATTCTTGCCCTTATCCTCCTTCATTATTATATCCTTCGGATAATATCTGATTGTTTCACAATTCATTACAATTTAACCAAAAAAAAATTGATCAATACCATCTTCGATGTACAAAATTAATTTGTTATTTTTCATTGCGAGAACTTTTTTTTTTTATTTTTCAAAATCATTAAACTAATTTATTTGATCTTAATTGAATAATCCGAATCGACCTTTGATGATTTCGATCGAATCAACAACATCTCCATTCTAAATTGAATAGAAAATGATAGAGTTTTAATTCTCTAATAATTAAAATCAATCAAACCTTAGTGGTATCTCTTTGTCGGATTCGGATATTAGTTTTGTTGAGAATAACCATCTCTGTTATTCCATAGTTAAAGATACGTTTAGCGCTCCAAGGATAACGTTTCAAAATAAATGGATCTATAAATTCATCGTTTCCAGCAGCCCCGACTACGAAATGTACAGGAGCTTCAGGCTTATCGTAGGGATTCAGTGATGATGATCCTTCCATAACAGTACGATTAAAAACTGGAAACATTCGTTCATAATTCTATTGCAATTTGGAATCAATCAGACAAAGTTTTGTAAGAATCGAATCGAAGAGATTATTTACATGCTCGTGGCCAGCGAAAATTATATCGACTCCGTATTTGTAAAACAAATCTTCTAAGCCGTATCGATTGACGATCGGAATGCCTTTTCGTAGCTAAAATTATTAAACACAATAAAAAAAAGAGATTAATTGGATTCTTTTTTTTTTTTTTTTTCCGTCTAATTTTGATAATCTTTGATCGAATACAATTGTATCTGCATTGGTACAATCATCATCGTCTCTTGAGCTACAATACATCGGCCGATGACACATCGCAATAATCCAAGGAAATCGACATCGATTCTCTGGCTTATTCGCTTCCGAAAGTACCTCCTCTAGCCATCTATATTGATTTTCGATCTGTTTCAGACCATAATTGGTGAAATAATAGAATTCGGATGAGAATCCGATCACCAAAGCAGAGCCGATATGAAAGCTATAGAATAAATTGTTAATTTGACCAGAGGTTTCATCAGCCATTGTGAAACGATATCGATAGTCGGTGAAATTACTAGAAAAATTATTATTAATTAAAAGAAAAGTTCTCAAATGGGATGGAACACTTACAAACCATCATCTTCATGATTGCCCACAACAACCTGGTATGGAACGTTAGCGGCAACGGGTTCCAATGCTTGCATAAATGAATCACCAATGTGACCATCTTCGAAATGCAAATCATAAGCTATATCACCTGTATGAAATATAGCATCATAGGTATTCTCTGAAACTTGTTGTGTCAAACTATTAATTAGAAAAGAAATCAAGATATTTAATGATAAAGGTGGTAAACAGGAAACGGAAATTGAATACTAAGGTATCGAGACACCATTTTTGAAACCAAGATCTCCATAGACAGCTATCTTCACTGGATGATTTTCTTGATCGATTGGTAGTGTCTTGAATTTGAATGTTTCACTAAACAAACCGTTGGACCATCCGCAACGATAATCTAGATTTGAAAAAACGATTCAAAAAAGAACTTCAGGGTAATCGTTAGATTCGAATTCTGTTGCTCACAGTAATGAGAATTTGATCGAAGATTGATCAATAGCACTCTATGGACATATCTAGTGTAGTTGGTTGTGAATCTCGTTGTTCTTCCAAAGGCTATCAACGAAAGATTGTAACGATTGAATCCATATCGAACCAAAGCGGATCCTTCATAAGGCGTTCGTCTATGAGAGATCCATGTCACATACATTTGACTTGGATCATCTTCTTTCAATTCAATTCAATTCGATTCAATTCAATTAGAACAAAATCAAACAGAGAAAGCAATTAGACAGAGGTCTCATAGGCCAGGTTCTAATAGATGGCGCTACAGTAGAAATTATTGCAACTGCGAGTTTCGAGTTTTTGAGCGTCTGAAAAACCCTGCCACCTAGTGATTTTTTCTCTCTTAAACTTATGCCTTTAAATGAATTATTGACAGCATTAGCTTGCTGAGTTAATCAGAGATTGATATTTGTAATAGCTTTGTATTAAATTAGACACACGAGAATTACCACGAATAGGATTGGATCAATTTGGTTTGGTTTGGTTAGGTTTGGTTAGGTTAGGTTTGGTTTGGTTTGGTTTGGTTAGGTTAGGTTAGGTCATATTGGCTTGCTTGCTTCTCACTGATGTATCGTGACAAGAAAAAAATCCCTAGATGGCGGGTTTAATTTTGGTGAGCAAAAACTCGAAAAGTGCTTTCGTCAGATCTCGACTGTAACGCCATCTATTAAAATTTTACCTATGGGACACAGGCCAGCAATTATCTTGGATCATCAATGATCATCAAAACACTTACATCCAAGTGAGAGATGAACTTGTTCTGGTTTATTAGAAAACGAACAAAGATAAACATAGAATAATGAAACTATCTCTAAGAGTATGAAATAAATTATAAAATTTCGACAAAACATTGTCTTCAATAATGTTATTCTTTTGAATGATAGAAAAGCTTTTTGTAGATCTCAATCAAGAAAATCAAATCGGATTTGTTTTCGTTTTTGATTTCGATAAAGAGAGATTGTGATATCAAATGATATTTTACTGATTTCCATTTATTGATTTCAAATACCAAAGTTTTCGCTTCAAACCACAAAGCGATAGAAGCGAATCACATCGAATTAGGATTCTCAATTCTTTGAATTAGTTTTTTCCCGTTTGAAATGGTTTAAAACTTACTTTTATTTAATAGATTTGATCGATTTAAAACAAAAAATAAAAAAAAACGAAAAATAAAATGAAAAAGACTTTGATTTTTAAAGTCGATTCGATTCGATTCGAAAGATGAAGAGTAACATTTTTATTTATCAACAAACATTTTAGATTCAATCACAGATTAATTATCAATCAAGAGTATACGAATCAAAATGAAACTATGGACAATAATTAGTGGGAAGAGGAAGAGAGGTGGAAAGGAAGAACAATTGCAAATATAAGCTAGAGAAAAATCGAGATAAATTTTCTAGACCACAGAATCGCAAAAAAAAAAAAAATTAAATGAAAGAAAGAAAGAAAATGACTTGAAGCCAAAATCGATCGAGCTTGAAATGCGCGAGCTATGAAATCTCGATTAAGTTTTCATTATTTTTCTATGAGAGGAATGTCAAAATTTCTTCTAAAACCATCAAAGAATTTCACGCGTCAACAAATCGAAATCTATTCATCAAAAGATCTAGCTCAGATCTTCGGTGTTCGAATTCATTCGTAATCGTATCTCATCAACAAGATCCATTAGATTTTTAGAATCGATCACCAAAACGTATGCAGATTCGAGCATATTTTGTTTATATGTTCCTTTGATTGAGAAAAAAAATAATAAATAAATAAAACGAAAATCGATGAGATTTCAAAAAAAAAAAAAAATAATCCACTCAAAACAATTAGATCGTTATGGCTTGCTTACCTTCAATCGGTGTTTCAGCATAAGTTATAGCCTTCTTCATCGATTCGACTAGATCGTTCATATCGAGGCTTAATTTTTTCTGTGCCTGGCTCACATTCTGATGCTTTTCGATCGGTATCGTTTGTAGAAAGATATCAACGTTGGCGAGTAAATTTCGAAGTTCAAGTCCAACATTCTGCGATTGTAAAAAAAAAACAAATGGCTGAAATTTAGAGATGAAACTTTGAAAAAAAAAAAATATTTATTACCTTGACTAGATCAATGTATTCGGTGGCAATCGATTCACCGAGACCTTTTAGAAGATAGCGAACCGAATTGATGACATTTATCGAGCTCCAATAGACTGGATCCTCTTTTCGATCGATTTCAGCGCTAGCACAATTGATTTTATTCATCATTTCTTTACGTACTTTATCGTTAGCTAAGCGATTGTGTTTGAAAAATTTTTGCAACGATTCAGAGAGATTGCAATTTTTCGAACGATTTCCGTTCCGGATGTTATGACCAGTGGATTCGTTCGAATGATTCGATGAGGAAGAGATCGAAGGCGATGATGGTGCGGTATTATTCTCGAATGATGATTTTGTCGATTTGAATGAACTATAACTTTCATCACCTTCTCTTCTATTATTTCGATTCGGTCTGGGTATATTTAGTAAATTTTTTGTCTCATTATTTTTATCACAATCCGCATCTTCATAGACACTAGCAAGCGAATTAGGTCCAGAATTTTCCGGATCAGAATTATTTCTATTGGATGGATGGGGGGGAATTTTTTGAGATTTATATTCTTGTTGATGCAACCAAAGCTGATCTTCTTTCATCTGTCTTCGTTGCTCCTCCAAGATCTCTTTGATCTTTGAGAGAGAGAGAGAGAGAGAAAAAAAACTATTAAGAGAGAATAAAATTTATAATCAAACTTACTTTTATCGCATCCATAGCATTGCTTTGTCTATTCAATGATAGATTCGATCCAATAGATTTAGTCTTAGGGTGAAAGATGAAACAAATGATTTAACATAAAAAATGATTCCAAGAGCCATGAAACAATCTCCAAACCTCATTATCATCGAACGATTTGATTGATTTATTTAAATGAAATCGCGAGAGTGAAGAAGAAGTTGAAGATGATCCATCTTTACTCATCGAAGAAAGACTCGATTTTAAACTATCAAAATCATTAGCCAAATCGATGCGAGCTATCGCTCCTATGAGACCTAATTCGTTTTGATAAACATCGTAGATTTTTCGTTTGATCACTCTGAACGTTGGTCTTCTATCTGGCTCATATCTCCAACATTTCAATAGTAACTCATATAATTGTTCTGAACATCGTGATGGTTTTGATAAACGATCACCACATTCAATCAAACCAATCACATCACTGTTTTTGACCCCAGGAAATGGTTTCTCTCCTAGCATAAATATTTCCCAAACACAGACTCCGAACATCCAAACATCAGAAGCTGTTGTGAAGCGCCTGAAATTGATTGATTCCGGTGCCATCCATTTGATCTAAACATTTCAAATATCAAAAAAAAAATCAAATATTCTCTTGCATCAATTCATGAGAAACAAACCGGAAGTTTGCTATTTGTTGCCATATAATAGGAAGTATCTTCAATGTATCTCGAAAGACCGAAATCGGCTAGTTTGACGATATCAAATGAGAATACCAATATATTTCTAGATGCGATATCTCTATGAACGAACTGCCGATATTCTAAATAGGCTAAAGCACTGGAAATTTGATAGGAATACTCAATCAAACGACGTTGTTCTAATTGAGATCCATTTTTAAGAAGAAAACTTCGTAACTCTCCATATTCCGCTAGTTCCATCACAACATAGACAGGAGATGAAGAGCAAACTCCAATCAAACTAATAATATTGTCATGGTTTAATTTTTGCATTCTCTCGGCTTCACAAAGAAGTTTTTGATCTGCTAAGGTAATATTACGCCGTCCGAACATCGAATAGCCATTCTCATTCAAACGTTTCGATATTTTGATCGCAACATTCTCTTGCACTATTTGATTGTTGGATTTTTTTCGAAAAACACCCTTATAAACATCTCCAAACTGACCGTTACCAATACAATCTTCGATCTTCAAGTCGTTACGATCGATCTCGGTGAATGTTTCGAAAGGATTCGAATAATCGCCATCATCTTGATTCAACGGATGATATGAAGTTGATGATGAAGATAAAATTTGATGCGATTGATGATCTAGTGACAATCTTCTTGGACTAATCAGATTGAATTCAGCTTTTTTTGGCTCAACAATGATTGATGAATTGGACTTGATTGAGAATTGCTCTTTTTCATTCTCATTTCCAATCAAAGGATTGTTTGTGGCTAGAGAAAATTTTCGAAACAATTAGAACAGAAATTAGCAGAAATTGTTAATTACTTAATTGCTTTTGATTCAACCAAATTGTTTCAGGATTATTGGTGACAACTCTATGATAGCCATCGATAAGATCAGCTATACTTTGTGCCATCGATAAACTAGGACAAGAGATAACCAAAACATCATTCTCGTTCTTTATCTTTAAATTGAGCAGAATTTTTTTCGTTGAAGAATGAACGTTTCTTGATTCAGCATTGAGATCGATCATTGAATGTTTTTCCAAACTTCTATTAGCCGTCGATTGATTGATGATATTGATCTCTTCGATCATATCGAACGATTTCACAATGATCGTTGCTGGTGAAGATTTACTTATGAAATAAGCGATACCAACATTCGGATCGATCATCAAATCAATCGGAACCTTCCAAATCGATTCCTTGTGAAGTGAAGAGATTAATTCATTTAGAATTTCTATTTTATTATTTTTTTTTTTTTTCGTTTTTAATTTCAATAACTCACTCCGATTGAGCAATGAAAAACTTCACGATGAAAATCGATCAATTGCGTAACTAATTGAAGAAAATTAAAGACAACTTGTTCTTGATTCATTGTATGAATCTTTTTGTATTTCATCTTGATCAACTTTCGTAATTGCTTTGGCTTATGAAAAGTAAAAGTGAAGAAGAGATTAGGTGAGAAAAAATATCCAACAACAATAAAAACAATAATCGAACAATTTTACCTTCATCGAATTTGTAAACGAAATTGGAAAGATTCGATGGAAATCATTCTCTAACGCTTCCCAATTGGAATTTTTCTCCAAACCTTGTGGAGTCAAATATGGATGTGTTCGAAATATTTCATAGCAACCTAGCTCCAGGATAAGATCTTGATTGGATAACAATTTTGTTGTAGACAATTCTAAGGAGAAAAATTCTTCAAGAACTTGTTCGTAAAGAAATTTGAAACTAAGATAATCGTTTCGATAGAATTCTTCGAGATTCGATGGTAAATAACGGATTCGTAGCTCTAATTTCCATCCTTTCTCGATCAAATGTTTATTTTGATTTAAAAACTCCATCATATTCTCGATCGGATGGATCCAAATTTGATCCGAATTAGTTTTGGAATTTCTACAAATCAATCGTAAAGCGTAAGCATATTGAGTATTTTCTTCAATTCTAGATAGATTGAAAGAAGAATTTGATCGATTTCGTTTAAGATTCATACTGATCGGTGCATAAACTTGATTGTGTAACATTTGTTTAATAACATCAAAAGCAGTTTGATAGTTTAAGATTTGAATTTCGGTTCTATTTTTCACTGGCCAATAGATATTGATGAAAATCTCAGCGTTTTGATTGGTCATTTCGTTTAGAATCGATGATGATGCCGACATTGATCGTCTTTTCATTGATGAAAGGGAATTTGATTTCGTTTCGGATGGTTTCGATTGTTGTTGTTGTGATTGATTCAATACGCTTGTCGATGATAATGATGAGGAAGCTGTTGTTGCCGTTGCCGAGGTAGCCGATGGTTTTGTTGAGAACGATGATGATGATGCTGTTGTTGTCGTTGTTGATGATAGCATCGAGTTTGATCGTATTGCACCAGAGATCGGTGATGATTGTCGCTTCAAATCATTTAGATAGCTACTATTTTTGGAATTATCTCTACAAACACCATCTTTGCATCCATTCAATTCGAATTGGGAGGTTGGTGGACTAGAAAACTTCGATGAGGAAGACAAAGATGAACGTTCGAAACGTTTGATTTCATTCGTAGAGTTATTAAAGCTCTTATTTACATTATGATTTTGGTCAAGAAGATTGCTACTGTTAGCATCACAATTAGAATCATCTATCATAGCTAGATGTTGATGAGAGGAGATGATTGAGCACGATTCATCTTTACTCTCGGAATCAAGAATGTATTCGATAAAATTTCCATTCCGCATTCTAGATCGTAATCGAAAATTAGAATCAAAAAAAAAAAAAAAAAAAGAAATAATCGAGATTAGAATTCAAACGAAATCAATTGAATTAGAATGAAACTAAATAAACTAATTAGATTGAAATGATTTTGTGAAGAACCTTAGAAGATTTTTGGAGAGCAAATATTCTGAAGAGAATTTATCTAGACTAGAATTGAGATAGAGAAAACTTTTCGAAATGGATTGATCACGTTTGTTAGCCAACGATGATGATCGATGATCATCATTCTCGATCAACAATCTAGAATAATCCGTTGTGAAACAATTCATTTCGTTCAGAATCGAACGAAAAAAAGACATTTTTTTTCCAACACTAATTGATCGAAGAGTACATCGATTTAACGAAATAAAAAAAAATGGCGAAAAAGATTTTATTCGATGCGAATAAAAATTTTACACAAGTAGATTATACTGAACAATTGATCAACTAGATACGAATGATCCAAAGACATCATCGTTAAGATATTATTTCGAATGAATTTTGAATTGATTTGAATCAAACTAGAATTCTATTAGTTTGTGAATTTTTTCCATTCGCTGAAGAAACAAAAACACCAAAAAAGAGAGAGAGAGAGAGAGAGAGAAGGATCAATCAGAAGATCAAAGCGAATGATCACAAATTTAATCGAGAGATGATCGAAAATTTTCTATTTAATTTGATGCTCTTTGCGTTGGAGTCGAGTAGTTGAAATTTGAAGTTGACCAGGAAATCTATCCTACACTCATTTCACAAACCTAACCTAACAAACAAACTAGCAAACAAACAAACAAACAAACAAACTATGGAACTAACTATGGAAAACACTGATAATAGAGCAGGTTAATGAGAGATTGACGTAATTTTTTGTTTTCTCCCTTTCTTCTCGCGCAATCGATTGGTTTTTGGATGGGCAAATAATAATAATCTTCAATGATAATTATATGATCATCATCGAAAAAGAGAGAGAGAGAGAGAGAGAGAGAGAGAGAGAGTCTAGGAGCGATAGAGAGAGATAGATAGACAAAAAAAAAGAAACAAAAAGGAAAACGACTTCATTTTTTTTTCTCCAACCAATGAAGATCGGCCATCGAATGGAACTTAACCACCAACACTCAATGATTGTTGCAATTCTTAGCTTAGCTTTGAACCATAGCCAAACATTTCAATCGTTGGTTTAAAGACTGTGTTCGTGTGTCTGTCTGTGTGTTGGCGACGAGAGACAAATCTTAACACTGAAAATTAATAATTTTCGATGTTTTAGCTTTCACTTTTACACACACACACTCTCTTTCAATGGCTCTCTTCTCTGACCAGACCAGAAGTGTATGGTACGAATCGAAATTGCATCGTAAATCGATTCTTTTTTTTTTTTTTAATATTGGCAAACAAAGAAACGAAAAAAGAAAAGGAAAGAAAAAAAGACAAAATTGGTAAAAAAAAAGTATGAAAATTTAAAAAAAAAAGGATTGAATAGAAATGTGGTTTTTGGTTGGAAATGAACAGATCTTCAACAAAAACTTCCGATCTCGATTCGGACAGAGCTGAATTAATTTGAATCGATGAAAGATGGCAAAAAAAGAAATCGAATGAATCATTTTTGCTACTTCGAAATGATTGCAATTTCAATGTAACAAATTCGAAATTAGCAGCAAGAAAAAGAGAGAGAGAGAGAGAGAGAGAGAGAGAGAGAGAGAGAGAGAGAGAGAGAGATTCTCTTCTTAATCTTCTCGAAGCGAATCAAACATTAGTCTTAGTGTATAATGTTTGATGTTCATCAACGAACTGTTAATATAAACAATTCTTGATAGATTTGTGATGCAACAATAAATGTGATGGTTTACAATAAACATTTCATTTTTTCGAGGCTCAAAAGCTTCAGCTTACGAAAACGAGCAAATTCTCTAAGAATTTAGAGCAAAATTTTATGCCTTTTTTTTTGAAAATCAGAAATACGATATGATCCCAATTTGCTACTAGAGAGAGAGAGAGAGAGAGAGAGAGAGAGAGAGATTCTGTTTCAATTAAGATTTAAAAATTTTCATTTCCAAAACTTTCTCGAGAATAAACTAAATCAACAAATTCTAATCGATTTGATTTAATTTGATCTTTTTTTCTCTCGCTGTTGTGTTTTTAGAAATGAAGAGCAGGAAAAATTAAAAAAAAAACATTCCACATTGATTGATGATTATTGACATCGATCAAACAGAGCTGTTTTCAATTAATTGGATTTTTTTCCCTCAAAAATAAGTTCAATCAACCTAGTTTTGAATCGGATTCAATGATCGAGAAGAATCATTGAATGCAGAGCATCGATCTAATGTCATTGTACAAATTGATTACGAAACAAAATATCGTTTGTTTCATCGATACACGATATATTCAATAGGATTAAGCGGTAAAAATGGGAAGAGTAATGAAATAATCATCATCATCATCATCGAGAATCTCTTTCGAGAAGCATTGACTTACCGTAACATATAGGTATTATCGAGACAAGCTGATCGTGGTCTAGGTTTAGATCTAGACAAATTCGATCGCATAAACGAAGGCGGAGGAGGCTTGTGTAGACTATTCTCGATCCAATCATCATCATCGATCCTACTGAAACGATTACTCTCTTTGCTATCTTTGTTCTCATTGTTTAAGTTTAAAAATTTTCTATGAAAATTCGCTATCGGATTATAGAGACGATTTTGATTGGTTCCCAACAGACTAGATTTTTGAATCTCATCGAACGATGATGATTGTTCGAATGGTGTCGCCGACATTTGTCGTGTTCTGGTCTCAATCGATGGATTCAAATTCAAAGAGATCGGTGATCTTCGATTCAGTAGTGATTCTGTTAATTCTGTTTGTCTATCGAAAAATTCTGCTTTGAAATCATTCGATTTTTTCCATTTTGATTGTTTTTCCTAAATAAGAGATATAAATTGATCATAGAATTTCATTTTTATGTTTTCCTGTTCACCAAACCTTCGCTGTGAATGGATTAAAAATCGATGAGACCCAATTCTTTCGTACAGAATTCAATTTGGTTTGAAGATTATCGATCAGATTAGAATTGAATCGTTCCATACCATTAGAGCTATCATCGAACACTTGATTTGCATTTTGACTAGGAGCCTTGAAACGTCCACTATCGGTGGATTTCCGACGACGAGATGATGGTGGACACGAACTTCGTAATTGATTGGAACGGAAAAAATTCGACGATGATGATATCGATGATGGTGGTGAGGTAATGTTTTGATTGCTCTCATAATTTCGATCGATTGCATAACTGGATCGATAGTGATTATTGTCAGCATTATTCGTCTCGAATTGTTTCGAGCTGAACAAAGTTTCTTTTGGTGCTTGCCAAAATTGATTCAAATCGTCAGCTTTTTGAAATGGTTCAATTTTATCCATTCGTTTTTGATGCTGACGCATCGGTCTAATGGGCAAATTGTTAGGCAAATCGAACATTTTGTTATTGTTTATGTCTTTGAACTCTATTCTTGGATTCTGTTCTGATCCGATCGAGATTGAATTATTTTCATCCAGCTCTTCTTCGTCTTCTTCACAAATTATATCGATGTTACTTTTCAAGCCAATCGGAGTGACATGAAAGTTTGGATATTTCGAATAATGATGATGATGATGGTGCTGATGATAGTGATGAGACGATGATGGTGCTACAAGAGATTCGGTGTTTGATTGACATGGATGCGATAATGATGTCACAGTGTAAGATGAAGAATTTTTTGTCGAAGATGATTGTGGAGAAGAAATAATTGTCTGTCGCTGATTCTTACTGATCACAGATTTAAAAGACGATCGAATCTTTGACGAGAATGATGATGAGGATGATGGTGAAGATGATGAAGAGAAAAAAGATTGAATCGATTTGACAGCTTTAAATGGTGAAGATTTGTTTGATGATGTAGCTCGAGTGGAGAGAAACGAGAACGATTTCGATATTTTCGAGGTAGCAGAATCATCTATCTCACAACAGGAAACGCAACGTCGTTGAATTGTCGATAGTCCTTCGTTTCGTTGATACGATTGTTCTAGTGATACGATTGGTTGCGAATTTCGTCGATCATTTGAAATATTCTCATCGATATTGGTCACCAATAAATGATTACTATCTTCGATTCTCAACGGAAACAATGATTGTGCGGAGAGAAATTGTCTATCATCGAAATCCAACGAGATCGATGATGAATTCGATGACGATGATGTATCTTGAGATTGTTCATTCGATTCAATCCCAATCGAAGGTAACGCTAATGAGACAACGCGTTTATAAATTTTTTGTCCACTTTTCAATCGTCTAGTGATATCGTTCGCACTATATCGAAATCGTTCTCGACTAGCCGATTTGAATGCTGATGATGATGATGATGATGATGATAGTAATGATTGATCTAGATCTGAGAAGGATTTTCGATGCTTTACTTGATGATGATTTTTTCCATGATTTTGTTGCTGCTGCTGTTGTTGTTGAGAATGGGAATGATAATTTTGATCAGATTGGAAATCAATATTGGAACTAAACAATCGATTCCAAATCAAATTGAGATTCTTCATTGAAATCAAAAAAAAAAAAAAACGATTCCGATAATTAGTCACAAGAGCGAGAGAGAGAAATGCACTAATTAATTGTTTTCTCGATCAAAAAGCAATTGCACATTGCAGAATGCAAATGTATCATTCAAATGAAGAATACAATCAAATCGAAAGAAGTGGAATATTGGCATCAGAAGAAGAGAATCAAAAAAAACTTCTTAGTGAATTGATCGAAAGGAAGGATGGAGGGCAAGGTGACACCGAAACTAAGCTTAGAATATAGACCAGTGGGTCGACAGTGGGTCTGTTGAATATTCCGTTTTTTTTTTCTTTTTCTTTCTTTCTTTCTTTCTTTTTGCAAAGCTTCTCTTATTGCTTTTCATCTCTCTCTCTCTCTCTCTCTCTCTCTCTCTCTCTCTCTCTCTCTCTCTCTCTCTCTCTCTCTCTCTCTCTCTCTCTTTTTGTGATTGGATTATGATTGCTGGGATAAGCTTCAAGATTAATTGTGGTTTTGATACACCGATTACGATTTTTGGTGACCGAATTTCATTAGTCAAAACTGTTAAGAATACGAGATGAGAGAGAGAGAGAGAGAGAGAGAGCGAGAGAGAAGATCTTAAATTCTAGATTGAAATCCAAAAAAAAAAATATTCTCGTTTCGTTGAGATGAATCATTCTCGGAACTTTAACATCGAAACTATAATTTGAGAGAAAGAGAGAGAGAGAGAGAGAGAGAGAGAGAGAGAGAGAGAGAATTAGATACGAAAAACTTATACTTCGATAGAATTTGTGTCACCAAAATTTCTGTATTCTATCGCTTTGGAAGCTGTTTTTTTTTTTTTTTTTTTGGATGAAACGCAATAGCAAATGTCACAGACAAAATAGAGCAATTTAGGATTACATCCAGAAGATTTGATTCAAAAAAAAAAAACACCAACAACGAAGAGAATAGAGAGAATCTTTTGTTTGAAAACAGTTGATATTGTTAGGTTACAATTGATTTCGACATTTCATTGAATTTAAAAAAAAAAAAATCTTTCTTTGATTGTTTTATAAATAAATCAACGAACGTTGTCATCGTCGAACGACGACACTATTTATTCTTTGCCAAAATACAGAAATGTAAGAATAATTTAAGAATTCATTTCTTTGCTGTTTGCGTTTCGTCACAAAAACTCTATCCAATGTGAAATAATAATTCTTTACTTTATGATGATGAAGAAAGTTTGTAGAGGTAATCTAAAAACGGATTGAAAGAAGAAATTAAATTTTTCACTCATTTCATCGCTATTTGTTACGAATCTATCTCCGATGATCAAGATGAAATTTTTTTCGATGATTGTATGATCTTTGTGAGAAAAAATTTTCATCGTAAAACGCTACGATGATGATCGAGATGATGATGATCGAGATCGTTCATTGTTAGCGATTCAAACACAAACACTTTTTTTTTGTTGTTTGAAAATCAAAATCAAAATCGTTCAAAACGTACCGATTGATTGCTATCAATCAGATACCATAGGTTTCCTATCAATGGTTTTTAAATGGCGAGAAGTTAGAGTTGAAAATGTTAGAGTAGAAAACAACGAATTGAGTTGAGAGTTGTGGATAGTTCGAGATCTTGGATCATTTCATTAGATATCTATTTTGGATCGATATGATTCGATGTGAAACAAATCGAAACAAAGGAATCGAATCGAATGAATTGTTACATCAATTAGATGAGATGATCTTGGTGAATCATTAGCCCAAAGAGATCAAAAAACAACCGAAAAAAAAAAAAAGAAACTAAATGCTACCAAACACTAATCGAACGACATCAAGCCGAATCATTCGACTTCCAACGATGGCTTCAAGTAACCTCATGAAGATATCTCGTTAAAAAAAAAAGCTGTATCGTTAAGTGAGAAAAGCAAAAGATACACACAGAGAGAGAGAGAGAGAGAGAGAGAGAGAGAGAGAGAGAGAGAGAGAGAGAGAGAGAGAGAGAGAGAGAGAGAGAGAGAGAGAGAGAGAGAAAACGATGGATTGTAAAGTTGTTTTCTTTTCTTTTCTTTTTTTTTACGAAGGCGTCAAATGTTCAATCATCATCAAACTGACAAAATCAGAAAATTTCTCCATTTATGATCACAACACACACACACACACACACACACACACACACAAGATCGTTTTGGAAGATAGTTTAGTTTCGAAGCCGATACCGAAACGATTAGGAAACGAAAAAAAAAAAAATGAAGTTATTGAAGAAAGAGATGTAAAGCTTTTCTTTTTCTTTTTCTTTTCGTTAATTCTGAAAGATTAAAATATCGAAATGGGAATCATCATCATCATCATCATCATCATCTCTTCGATCATAGCTGGAGGTTTTCAAATTTGATATAAAATTCCTCATGAGGTGAGTAGAAAGCTTCCCCGTTCGTGAACGGAACTAGCATACGGATCGAGAACAAAAAGGCGTCTAGTGTTTTAAGAAATCGGAGAAGCCCTCGAAGTGTATAGCCACCAACACATTGCGGAACAATCGAATGGATAGGGAGAGAGAGAGAGAGAGAGAGAGAGCGAAATGTTGCGCGATAGTAGGGCGGCTTGTTTTTATTTTTTTTTTTTTCGCTCGAAATTATCTATTTTTTTTGGGTAAAATTTTGCTATTTTTCTTCTTCTTCTTCTCCGTAATGAAACGTGAAAAGAATATAGCCGAAGCGAAGATCTAGAATGTGAATGACTTGATCCGAATAAGATTTGAGAAGGAAGAGAGAGAGAGAGAGAGAGAGAGGGTGATGATTTGGGATATTAGTTCAGAAATAAATTCATCAATTTTTGAAGAGACAATTTTTTTTCTTCTTCTTCTTCAATCAAAAAAAAATAGAAAATGGAAAATGGAGATGAAGATTTCGGAGAGAGAGAGAGAGAGAGAGAGAGAGAGAGAGAGAGAGAGAGAGAGAGAGAGAGAGAGAGAGAGAGAGAGAGAGTAAGAACCAATTATCTATCTATCTAATCTTTCACTGATTTCTCTCGATTAGTTTGGTTTAATTCTCTATGTTCTAATTTAAGATGTCTATGTTTGTGTTCAAAATTCAATCTTAGATTCTAGATTATCTTTCTTGGAGATTTTGAAACTAAAAAAAAAAAAAAGCCCAAAGAAATCGATAAGTCGATTCTTTCGATGAAATTGTCAAGAATTTTCCAAATTGACAATGATGTTTTTCGATGATAATGATCAGGATGGTTTGGATGGTTAGGATGGTCGGGATGTTCAGTTTGGACAGAAATACAATGAAGTTATGAAGGCAACGAATCAATTTCCATAAAAAGTAATCTTCAAATGTATACCGAATGTATCGAATTTGAATGAATTTTTTTTTCACTGAAACATCGACCATCGACATACTAAAGGAGTAGAAGAAATAGTAGGGATTTTTTTTTGAGCGTAGGCGAAATATGGATAAGAACGAGAGAAAAGTTTGAAATTTTAAATTGATTCAATTCTCCTTGAGAGATTTATCTCGTCAAATTTAATTAGAAATGGACATTCAAATTGAATACAATTTGGAGATCGAAAATGCGCGAATAACTCCAATCTAATGGCGAGAAAATTTTCAGAGAGAGAGAGAGAGAGAGAGAAAAAATGAAGCTAAAACAAAAAACCCTTTGATTTTTTTTTTGCTTTTTTTTCTTTTGGTTCACTCCACTCTAGAATTATCAGAATGGATGAGATTATTGAAGAAAGTAAGAAAATAGTTTGAAAGAAGTGTAGTAATCTAATATGTTTCTGTCTATTTTTTTTAACGATTCTAATCTATAGTATCTCTCTCTCTCTCTCTCTCTCTCTCTCTCTCTCTCTTTCTCACAATCAATGAATACCTCGACCTTTGATTTCAAACATCAAACAAAATCTAATCGAAAGAAGAGATGATGATCTCTTTTTTTTTTGAAGATGACAAGATTGAATTTATTGCGTCTTAGATTGAACATTTGGATGGCGATGAACTACGAGCTCCGTTGATTAAAGCGTAGGCGTAAATCTCGAAGACAGTATTGTCCTTTTCTCGATGGATATTTCAATGATTCTCTCTCTCTTTCTCTCGCTCTCTTTCTTTGATAGATTGCATATCAGATTACATAAATCAACATCAATCTAGAACAATAATGGTGATGATGGTGATGTCCACAATCATCGAAAGATTAATGATCTTTTTATTGTTATGATTCTTTTTGGAATACTAATCTTTCCAAAAAACAAAAAAAAAGAAAATAAATTTCAGAGCTTAGGCTTAGTTTTATCGAAGTTGTCATCATCATCACTAATCAATTCCATCCCTATGCGATATTTGTTGCAAAAAAAAACAAGACTTTTTCATCAATGATTTGCTTGAAGATGAAATGATTTTTCAGACAAAATGGAGATCCTAACAAAAGGGCCACATTTTATTTCGATGAATTTCTTGCATAAATTCTAGAGTTGAATACAAACCTTACCTAATCTAATGAAAATCTAAACAAAACTAACCTAACTTTTCTCCACCTAACTCAACTCAATTTAACAACATAACAATTATTTAATGTAAAATTACACAACTTAATTTAACCTAACTTGACTTGACTTAACCTAACCTAATTGAACAACTTAACCTAACCTAACCTAACTTGACTTGATTTAACCTAACTTAACAACTCAACTTAACCTAACCTAACTTGACTTGACTTGATTTAACCTAACTCAACTTCATTTAACCTAACCTAACCTAACCTGAAGCCTAATATGAAACAGTTTTTGAAAAAAAGAACAGAAAAGCTTTTTTCGTCCATTGAAACACGATCGAAATCGGAACGATAATATTCTTAATTGATTGCAATTCAAAATGAGAATATTCCTATCAAAGATTGTGCGATCGGAAAATTTTCCTGGAAACTTAAAAATTATCGAACAAAGAACCAAAAAGAAGAACTAGAAAAGGGTCGAAAAGAAAAACAAAATAAAAATCGAAATTATCTTCAAAAATGTCTTCATCGGATAAATTATTCGATTCAACAAAACTTATCAATCCTGAATTGGTAAATCTATGTCAAATGTTGGAGCAACAAAAACTAATAAGTTTTGATACATTGAAAAACATTGTAAGTTATTTCGTAGATCTGATTAATGATTGTATTCAATCAATCAATTTGATTAATTTTGATCACATTCAAATCTTTTTTTTTCGTAGAAATCATACAAAATCAATAATTCACATGAATATCTTTTTGTAATGCATGTCGCATTCAAGCTGACCACATCGATGACGAAATATAAACTCAAAAGTACACCCGTTCGATATCTTCGAATGATTGATGAGAAAGTTACCGAATGTACCGATTGATTCAAAATCAATTTTCATATCTAATATTTAATTTTTATTTGTAAATAAATTTTCATTCGATTTAAGAAAGAATATTTGAAGTCGAACAATCACTTGTAAATACCATAAGTGACTAACTATAATTGTCCATCACATTTGGACATATCGGGCTCGTCCTTGTTCAGATTCGATTTAGCGAATAAATCACTGAATTTGGATCGAAGCATTTCATAATCCGGTTCCTGTTCGAAATCCAGATTTCTGACATAACTAAAGAAGGATTAAATTGAGACGAAGAAATATTAGAGAAAAAAGTTTTGACCTTAAAAAATCAGAAAATTCAATGGGGCAATTTTCAAATAATATGTGTGGTAATAATGATTGTTTCATTGAGCCAATTTTGAGAGATTTTTGCATCAAATCCATTCGAAGATGTTCGTAAAAATTCCAAGGCAATCGGCCATGAAGGAAGTAGCAAAGAATGTAGGCCAATGATTCCATATCGTCTTTGCGAGACATTTCTTTATAGAAATGTGAATTGATACTAGTGAACATCATCGATCCAAATAAGCATCTTGTTTCACCCGGTATAATATGTCGACCGTTCGAGAGTAGAAACGATTTAGATTGTTCGAAATCAATCAAATAGATTCGAGATCGATCGATCATAAAATTTTGTGGTTTCAAATCGCGATGTACAAAACTAGAGAGAAATTGTTGAAAAAATCAAATGAAAATTCGCTTATTTTGAATGAGAATAAACAAGATGGATAATTTACTTAATTCTATGTAAAGTTTCAACTCTTGAAATCATTTCGATTGCTAAATTAAGAATTGTATTCATCGGAAAATTTCTTCGATGAATTTTAAACAATTCATCTAGATTTTTATCTAATTTCTGCATAACCAAAAATTTATTCGGATCACCATCACATCGAACGAAACCGATCAATTTCGATGATTTTTGTCGTAAAATTTGATAGATTTTGTATTCATTTCTTAATAACTCTTTTCCTTTTTTAGTCTTTGGGATTTTCAACACTACAAACTTATCAAACCGATCTAATCTGGTAGCTAGATAGATGTCTGTATTGAAACCTAAATTAATCGATTCGATTAATTGGAAACTTTTCAGAGATTTTTTTGACATCGAATTCAGAAACCTAGGAACAAATCGGTAACAAAACAGTAAATGGTCATCGTGAAACAATCACAAAATAAAAAAAATCAAATTTAATTATGGTATTCAATCCTTATATAAATAAATTTATTATTCTTTATAATAATCGAAATTTGTTGTAAATTATAAATAGGTGATCCAAAGAAGAGAGAGAGAGAACGGAAGGAAGAATGAAAAGAATTGGAGCATTTTGGGTTTCGAATTACTGTGTTGATTTGAATCTTTTTTTTTTGTGTGTTTTTTCAGTGATAGTTTTCAATTTCGAATTCAAAAATTTATTCAAAGATGTTTGTAAAAATAAATTGCAATGTAAAATCCTAAATAATAAATTGTTTTTTTTTTTTTTACTTTTGCAGTTAGATTCGAAACAAATTAATATTTCATCTAAGTCAATCGAAACCAATTAAATTCAAATTGAATAGAATGAGTAATTAGATTAAAATGGATCAAATTATAAGAAATGGTAAATTAATGGTGATTGTGATGATAGTAATGATGATGATGATGATGATGATGATGATCAAATCAAATCAAATGGATCAGATTTCCGTTTCCTTTTGAGAGAAAATCACGAATGAGAAAAAAATGCAACAAATCTTTTTGAGGGAACGAATCTTGAAGATTGATTAAACACATCGAATGAGTTTTTTTTTTTCTTTCACAGAGTTTTAATCAATCTCGTCAATCAAATCGATGATGATGCCGTCCGTCCTCTTCGAAACTAATAAGAATTGCTGAACTCAAAGAGAGAAAATGAATGTTTCGATCTGACCAGAATAAAAAGATGCTAAGGCGAATTCTTCGAAACTTCTAAATCTATGATGAGAAGTTTAATCAAACAAGAGAACCGATGAAGTGTTTGAAATTTATTCAAAAGATGAGAGATTCTTTTTGAGATGAAGAAATTTACAATAAAATCAAAATTTCTTTGTTTGCGAAAGATGTGACGATCAATTTGAATTTCTCATTTGAATTCGATCGATTTTTGACGAATAACTCCAAAATTGTACAAATAAAACCGAATCGATAAATTTTCGCGATTAATTATCAATGATTTCGATATGATCTTGTTTTTAAGAAAGTTATATCAATTGAGAACTAAAAGTATCTGGATACATTTTTCCTAATGAATGGACCGATGTTATTCGAGGCGAGAATCAATTGAAGAGATTAGAGCATCGATATATGAGACCAACTCTACCAAACAATGCGATGAATTAAAAACTATTTAGAATCGTTTTTGTTCGAATTTTTTCTGGTCGCCAGAGGCACAATTTTAGATCTTTGTTGTGGCGGATGCTGTTGAGACCAGAGTTCTAAGTGATAGCCACCTGAAGGAGCATTCAAATTGGAAGATGCAACAATGCTTGATGATGATGCCATCGAAGTGTTGGATGCGGTCGAGAGCTGTGAGCTGACTGAATTGCGACTGACAGCATTGATATTTTGCTTTACAGTTTTCAATTTATTAGATTGTTGTCGAGTGATTATTACTTTTGATGATTGATTACGATACTGTTTCGGATTCGTATCGCTGTTTTGGCTTTTGTGGCTTCTATCTGAAGTAGCAATCCTTTTATCAATCGATGTTGAAGGTATGTCCTTAATACAAGAGGAAGTTTTTCGCTCAATTTCTTTAATTCTGTTCGTATCAGATTGAATCGACCGATTACGATTATGATTTTCGTAAAAATGTTTCGTTGTAGACCCTGTATAAGATTCTTTAGATTTAGAGTATTCCATTGATGATTTTGTCATCTCTGTGACATCAAGTTTATTTTTGCTGATATCTTTGCTACCACATTCTTGATTCGATGCACTATCCTCTTCAATCAACTCTACATCGGCACCCAGTCATAATTTAAGTTCGCTGGTTATTTTCGAGGCAATATTCTTGAAACCAATAGAGGTTCCAGAAATTCTTTTGAATCGGATGCCGTTCAACGATAGTCTTGGTAGTTTGCAGACTTCAATTTCCCATTGCACTAACGAATCTGTGTATGGATCACCGTGGATGCAGAGCAAAAGAAATTTTTCTCTTTGCTCATAGTCACAATTGTTTTTGTCGAGTACTTTACGAATTTCCGACATGATTTCATTCGGATCTCTCGAAGAAGTAGTTTTCATACTCCATGTGAATCTCAATGACCGTGGTTTAGTCTGATCATCATTCATTGTTCTGGATTTTGATGAGAATCAGTATCAATCATTGGAATATCTTTTTTTAAAGAAGACAAATTTTTCAAACCTTTTACTGAACTTCGATGAAAGTTTACTGAAGAATGATTGACGATTCATATTGGATGTATCTTGGGTGTGTAATGGAGCCACGAAGGGTGGCCAACGTTCGCGAGTTTGACCGCTGTGAAAAGTACTCCGATTTACAGTGCCACGAGGAAAGGCTCGATTGATATTTTGGATCGGTGTCAAGGCATTTTTCGAAGAACTTTAAAAAAAATCGAGAAAAAAAAAGTTTAAAAAATTGTACAACGACGAAGCGAATAATGATGGAATGAAAATTAGAAAATTAGACTAAAGAATATGAAATGAAAATTATTGAATGGAAAACGAAACAAATCAACGAATACAAAGAATGATATGAAAGAAGCGAACCTTGGACGAGTTAATGTATTAGATTCAATCAACAGAGGATTGTTATCAATTTTAGCTAATTCGGGTGCATAGGCACTAGAACAAGAACGTCCTGAAATCGAAGCCGATTTGGTATGACCTTTCGGTTTTGAAAGCTCGTTCGATGAGCTCGAAGCAGCATGCGAACTATGTGATTGCTGATCTATGTCCTCATTTTGAGCAATAATATCAAATTGATTTCGATCATTTTCATTGCTTAAATTAGCATCGATAATTTTGTTCTGATTCTTAAGAGAGTTATTATCACTAAAAAAATTTGGATCATCAACATTTTCGATGCTACAATTATTCGTTGGATTGTTTCGCGATAAAGATTGAGAGGTAGATTTATCGAACTTAGTGTTCGCATTCCGAATTGTTGTAGTTTTCGAATCAACACTTTCATCATTATTCGCATCATCATTTTGATGGATATTTTTGTGTTTATTCTTTCCGCTATTGCTATTTTCATTATTATTTTTATTATTATTAATATTATTAGCATCATTTTCATCATTGTTATTATTTTCATCATCTTCGATGATGATTTTTTTGTTCAAAGCATCACCAATGATACTAGCATCGATCTTACTGCTGTTGGTATTTTGATTTTGATTAGTATTTAATTTTGTTGTTTGATACCTATTAGAAGCGTGATTAAGTACAAGAAAAGAGGAAAGATTTCGAAAAAGAACATTGTTATGAATATAGAATGAGAATGTTATAATGACCTAGAAAGGCGAAAAACTATTGAAATTATTGCTAAATGAAACTCACTTTGTTGATGCACTATCAACTGATTTATCTAGGGAAGCATTTTTTTCCGACACTGTTGAAGATGGAGGTGTATTATTAGTATAGCTGTTATATGAGGTGTTTCTCCTTGGTATCCCGGTCAAAGCATTCTTCACTAACGATGTCGGCAAAGCCGATGGTTTTTGTCTCAAAGAACCGGTGCCAAGCTGGTTTAGTTTGGATGGACTGATTATCGATGTCGAAGGTGATGAGTTATTATTCGATGAAATATTTGAGGAATTAGTATTGTTGGTTGCGTTATTATTCGAAGAGGAAGCAGTAGTGGCTTGAGAAGATCCAGGATTGTTGTTGGTTGTCGTAGATTTGATCGTAGTCGAACGATTATTGCTATTATTGCTGTAGCTCACTGGACTCACAGAACCAACTGATGATTTTACATCGCTTTCATTCGGCGAGGATCCATTAGTCGTGATTGCATTGGTCTCATCGGATTGATTAGGAACAACAGTATTATTGTCATTTTTATTTTGATGTGCTGTGGAGCCTGAAGAATTTGTTCCATTATTTTTATTCGTATTAATCACAGAATCTTTAGTATTAGAAATGACATGATCAAGAGCATTAGGTCTTTGTCTACTACTGCTGTTATTATAAGTGTTGTTACTGCTTGTAGCATGACCGGAATTGGTATTAGGAATGGGAAGCACTGTCGGTGTTTGACCGGCACCAGAGGCTGCTGTGGTGTTGGCGCCGGTACCTCCAGAAGTGCTCGGATGATTGCTATTTGCATCAGTACCGTGACTGAAACGTCGAGGCTTGGTGGTAGCCGATACACTCCGTTGTACCTTGACATGCGATGGAGATTGATGATGATGAGAATGATGATGGTGATGCGAATGATGACTATTCGATATAATATTATAATCATTTTTCTGGTGAAAACCACGCAACGAAAGACTTGAGCTTGAACGAGAATCGCAGAGCTCATTCTATAACAATTACGGTAATTGGAAATAATCGATTAATCCTACTCAATATAATTCATAGAACTTCAAACCTCTGTTGTGCGTTTGCCAAGCAATAGATAGTTGGCCATTATTTCATCATATTTTCTAGACCGTAAAGAATCTTCGATTTCATCCAATGAATAGCCCATTTGACAAAGAATATCTATTCTTCGTTGGTCACTTAGATCCATCACTGGTTCAACATAAGGCTTCAATTCATCATCTTCGTAATTCATATTCATCCATTTATCTTTCATTATAGTCTAGAAGAATACAAAAATAAATGAAAGTTGTGTCTCATTCAATATCAAATTACTTCTAGCGGAGCACGTTTGAATGGATTCAGAACCAAGAATTTTTTCAACAAATTTTCACAATCAGTGGTCATATAGAATGGTATCCGATATTTTCCTCGTAGAACTCGATCGCGTAGCTCTTTTAGATTCGCGCCATCAAAAGGAAGTGAACCACTGACTAGCGTATACAAAATTACACCTAAACTCCAGACTAATGTGGAGAAACGTGGAAAAAAAGAAACGAGTGTTATCAAAAAATGTTTGTATGTAAAGTATCGAAATTATTCTCTCATTACCATCAACTTCGGGACCATCATATTTTTTTCCTTGAAACAATTCTGGTGCTGCATATGGTGGACTACCACAGAATGTATCTAATTTTTCTCCAGGCTGAAATTCATTACTAAAACCAAAATCTGCAATTTTAATATTCATTTCGCTATCGAGAAGAAGATTTTCAGCTTTCAAATCACGATGAATGATACGTTTTTGATGACAATATTGAACTGCGGAAACGATTTGACGAAATTTAGCTCTAGCTTCTTTTTCTTTCATGCGACCATGCGAAACTAAATAATCGAAAACTTCTCCACCACTAGCATATTCCATTACGAGATATAATGTTTTCTCTGTTTCGATTACTTGATACAATTTAACAATGTTCGGATGATCCAACATCTTCATGATTCGCACCTCACGAAATAGCTTTTAAATGATGAAAAAGATGAATATCACAGACAATTAAAATGTACCAAAATATTTTTTAATTTGGATAAGAATACCTTTTGAAGACTGGATTGATTCAGTTGAGTCTTGTCGATGATTTTAATAGCCACTTCTTTGCCAGTGGGCAAATGCTTAGCTAGTTTCACTTTAGCAAAGTTTCCTTTGCCTATAGTTTTTATGAATCTATATCGTCCGATTTGTGGGACCTCGTTTCTAGGCATCAGGGCATTGGTGCGAATATGATTTGCAATCGATACTGGCTGATATTCTTCGGCCTAAATTCAACGAATGAATTCATAAGTGAAAGAATTAATCTTAGGAGCGTAAAAATTGAGTTTGAATGGAAAATATTTTATTTGAACGATTGAAATCAAAATCAGAAATAATTTTCAGACGCATTCTTTCGAAACTTGTCAGACTTGGAATTGTTGAATAAAATTGATCTAATTTGATGGTTTTTATCGAATGAATAGATCAAAATCTATGAATTCAAGCTACAATCATTCATTTATGAGGCAAAGCAATAAAATAATGAATGAGAAATAGCTGGAGAATCATAGAATCTACTTTGAATCTATCAGGTCATCAATATTGAACCGAGGCATTTTTTTTTGCGTTGGAAAAATCTAATTTATATTTTTTTTCTATATTTCCATTTTCTAAAATTTTTTAGCGATGAAATAATAATCACTGCCGAATATATGAAAGATTGAAAAAGACCAGAGATGTTGAAGAAAAGAATGAATGTCATAATTTCAATTTAAGATTGCTTGCATAGTTTGAAAGATTTGCCAAAGAATCGGATGGATGACGTCAAAACTAAGTTAAATCAAATACAGCAGAGTGGATAAGAAAAACATTGAATATAAAAGGAACAAAATAGATTCAATAATAAGGTTTACTTATTTAATTTCTTTTTTTTTCGGAGAAAGGGGAATTCCTTGTACCAAACCGGCGATAAATTAACAGTTCAATAACCGTTATTTGTTAGGAATGTTTTACAAATATTACCCTATCAATCAATTCACACCCCATTCATTAGTTCATCATTGGGATTGATTGTGAATTTATGATCAAAAATTCGATTGATTAAAATCAGACAATAAATTGACTGATTACCTGAATTAATTTTATTTGAATCAATCAATCAAAGTTAGTGCTGTTTTGATGAATAATTTCGAAACAAGTATTTCGCTTCTCTTCAAGCGAATGAGAAGACAAAATATAGCGATAGATTGACATAGATAAATTCAATCGCGACTTTCAAATCTAATATACTTCGATACGATATCAACAACGAATCGAACTCATTTATTATCGAATCTCTCATTTTGGTCATCTTAATAAACTTAATCTTCATTTTTGGACAGTTGATTTCTCCCTCTAAGCAACACTAATCGAATGATTTTAAGATTTAAGAAAAGAAAAGAGAAAGAAAATCACTCTGCTGATGTGCTCTATCCTAAGGAATAAAGATATTGAATCTGATAATTGCATAATAAACAATTTCGAACAGGATTTGAAGCATAGAAGGGATTCTTTCAAACAAATTATGAAACAAGTGAGTGTATGAAACATTTCAAATGATAGAGCTAAGCAAAAAAATAATGACCATAATGGTCAAGATATGGAATATTTCAGATCCAAACATTTAGCTTCGCAAACGAGAGATATTTATTTATCTAAGCAACACAATGGTCTTTTTCTTGGAAAAAATCAAGAAATTGAAAGGAAAACAGTTATATATTAAGGATATACACACTGGTAACAAATGAATGATTCATCCATTTTTCCATTCATTCATTCATTCATTACACGTACATCATTTCGTTTCGTTTCTCTAGGTAAGAGATACGAATTCCAACATACGTCAAACAGATTGATTCAGAGAGAGAGAGAAAGAAAGAAAGATTCAGACATATTGCATCAAATCGAAATCCATTTTCGATAGCTAAAAAAATGTTTCGCCATGACCATTCTACACTAATTATTATTTCTCAACGGAACACCCGTTCCATTCCGTTTGTGTTTAATTCGTAGCCATTTTAAAGAAGATGAAAATTGATGTCGGCGATGATGATGATGATGTCGTCGTCGGACGATGCCTACACATTTTTTCTCCTCATTTGAGCAACGAATGAAATCAATAAAAGAGCCAAAAAAAAAGACCGATTAGAATCAAATGTGCTAGATATGTTGGATGATCGTTCGTAAACTGGAATAGTTTTTATTGTACTCGATGTGCTGCTTCAAAATTTGAAGATTTTTATCAATTAAGTAGTTTTTCTGGACTTTGTCCAATTCTGAATAAATAATTGTCCCGAATCAAATCTAATATTAAATTTGATGACTTTAGACTTTATCTCAAAAACGAAAAAAGATTATGAATCGATTCAAGGGAGCTAAAGAAATAGAAATCTTTTATGAGAAATTTTCAATGGAACCGAATGATCGAATGCTAGGGACACCATCATCGTCAATGATATGGTATTGTCAATTGAAGCATATCATTTTAATTTCTAACACCTGTAAACGAAGAATGAGAAACAAAAGAAGGAGAAGAAACGATTGAACTTTGTCCTTCAAAAAATCAACAACAACAAAACTATTGGCAGCTGTAGTTTTGCATAAAAAGTCGATTGATTCGATGATTAGATAGATCAGAGAGATAGAAGATTGAAAAAAAAATGAAATTTTTCCTATTTTATTTCCATCGGAAGGAGTTTGATGTGAATGGAATCATTCCGATAGTATATACCCGTTTGAAACATTCAAAAGGAAATCGGTTTCAAAGAAGTTGTGCACAAAACTTCAAATTCGTTTTTAGCTTGGAAAAATTCATTTAGAAAAGAGAAAAAAAAATTCAATCAATCAATATAATAAAAATTCAATCGTTACATACACCAATCAAAACGGATGGATATGGATAGCCACAGAGATGCATTTTTTATTTTTATTTTTTTTTTTTTTGTTTGTTTGATATTTTTAAAAGGAAACAAATTTGCTATCGAACAAAACAAAAACCCAACAACAATCAAATGGAAGCACTAAGTTATAGAGAAACAGACATCACCAACACAACGAGAGAAAAACAAGCGAGAATCAATAAAAAAATCAAGAGTTTAAAGTTTGATGAAAGTGATATGGTTCCTGGAACCAATTAGAGATCGAAAGATCTTTGCACGATCTCTCAGCCCAATACACGCGAGAGATTCATCCAACATCAAACAAACAACATCATAATTGTTTTTTTCAGATTGAAAATGAATTTTTTTTTTTGTTTCTTTCGTTGGAAAAAATCAAAAAAATTCGATTTCGCACTAAATTGATTTTGTTTCTAATTAATTTGCTATCTCTCTCTTTCCAAAATCAAACATTAGATACTGACAGAGACAGAGACAAGATGGAGAGAGAGAGAGAGAGAGAGAGAGATGGGGAACAATTTTTGATGAAATTTTTCTAATGAAACAGAAGAAATCCAAGTTTGTTGTTGTTGTTGGCGTTTAGAGTTATCGGATCAATTTTATTTTTCTCGGATAGATTCAAAAACCGAAAACAAAAAAAAAATCGTCAAACTAAAGAAATGTCATCAGAAAATAAGAAAATTCAAAGAACAGGTAGAGAAACAGTTTGGTGGTTCGTTTGAGAAAAAAAAAACGAAAAGAATAAAAAGCTTTTAATTTTATTTCATTCTATTTTTTTTTTTTTTTTGTTCCACTCTGTCTCTTTCTCTAATTTCGAAACAAAATCTCTTTGTACAAAGTTTTAAGCTTTTAAGCGAAACAAAAAATGCAGCAGCAATGAAATCTTGTTTCTCGAGCAAGAAATTTTTTTTTTTTTTTTTTGATTTCAATCCGATTCGAAAAAGTAGAAGAGATTATAAAAAAAAAGTGGAGCCAAAACCAACGCCATAATTTTGTATCGAAAAACTTTTGAAAATAAGCAATTCTTGTTTAAAAAAGAGAGAGAGAGGAAACCTTTTTTAATTTTTTTTCTCAATAAAAGTAAGGTTTTGTGCCAGTGGTATACTACTCTTTTCCGTCATCATTGCACCACAACGACCACCACCAGCCAGCCAGTCGCAACCATCAGTCAGTAACGATTGCGATTAAGAAAACCTCATTTTCGAACCTAGCCTATGGCAAAGATGCAAAACAAGAGAAATTAAGAAGAGAAATGACTTCGTTTCTTTCTTCATTTTTTTTTCATCCGATTCTCATCCTCAAAGCAGTTTTGTAGCTTAAGCCTTGTAAAAACGCTAGAAATTCTCTAGGATTACATCGTACACTATCTCACCACATAAATAAAAAGTTTGATATCATCAAGAGGTGATGATCGAGAGAGAGAGAGAGAGAAGATTTTTGAAACGATAGGATTGAATGAAATGCGATAAGATGAAAATGAAACCGTTTCGATTGAAATTCAGAATCTTTGTGAGAGAAGAAGGGCATCTAATAATAATTATGAAATGACTTAGAACAAAAAAAAATAGACAGAAATTAGCATTCAAACAGATTGAAGAGATAATCGATTATAATATGATATAATGAAAGAAAGAGTTGAATGTTAATCAATGACATTCAAATAAAGGTTAATTAAAATTGAACCCAAAATTAATTTTAACCTTTGGTCGGAGAAATTTTCTCTGTCCGACGATCGGATGCGATCGCATCCAAAAATTTCTTCGAGATGGTTGATGCTCGAGAGATTTATTGAGCTGATAGACAATCAAACAATTTGTGATCATTTTTTTTTTCAACGGTCCCGATCTTCTCTGGAGAAGATCTAGAGATGAAGATCGAGGACAAGATCCAAAGAAGAGAAAGAGTGATGAAAGATCGTTTGCCGTGAGAATTTCAAAATTTTAAATTTGAAAATTATAAACAATAACTTAGAGAGTATTCATAAGTTTAAAAGCTGAAGAAAGAATTTAATAGAGAACTACTGTTGAGAAACGAATTGTTCTATACAATTTTCAATGAACAAATGATCTAGTTGATCCATCTCTTTTTATCTTGATAGATGGTTCGAGAGAATAAAATTGAATGATTAGATCAAAATTTTTGATCGTCTATCGAATCGTCTTCAAAGCTATCAATAATAGACTGACAAATTGATTGTTTTATTAACAATGAAATATTCGTGTGATGTTCATTCTAATCTAGGAAGAATAACAATTGAAAAGATAGACAGACGTAGAGAAAGAGTGAATTGAATGGAGATAATAGGAAAGATTCTAGAATTCTCATCAATCATAAAAATGTCTCCTGGATCGATCAATAAACTTGGCTACGAACAAAATAATACACACCAAATGAAATGATTGAAGAGCATTGTACTCTACAAAAAATCCAAAAAAAGAATCAGCCTCGGACCGAATAGATCGGAGCATTCGAAAGTTAATCAAATATTAATCAATTAGAAGCGTTGTGAATTTGAGAATGGACTTTGTGATCGGTTTTCAATTCTGGATCCCAGGAAAAAAACACTTACTATCGAGAAAGCACCGTTTGGATTCAACGAGACAATTCGATGACCGTTACCGGTTCGAAGTACGATTCCACCGGCTACGCCGGTCTCACTTTCACGACGACGATTATGTCTGCTATGATTCGATGATAGGGTCATCATCTTCGGTTTGTTTCGATTGAAACCTCTATCATAACGATTGTTGGATAGATTTTCGATATTTGCGGGCAACATTGTCAATAAGAGCATAACTAATTATTGATTAACAGATCAAACACAGATAGGATATTGAATAACAGTATTCGATTGAGTATTTTGAGACACACACACGATGGGGAAATGAAATGATTTGAAGGTCTAACAAAAATCGAGAGAGCATCGGAGAGGATTCATTCGATAAAGGGTTAAAATATCAAAGTCATCACAAAACAAACTAGATGATTTAAGCTAGATTTTTAATGTTTTTTCCAAAGGATTTCAATTCAAACACGAAACAAACTGAATAACTTGAATTTGATTGAAATTTTTTTTTCAAACTAATAGGATCCAGTTAAGAGAATAGATGTCGATTTGAATTTATCTTCATTTGAGATATCAACGAACTTAAAGTGCAATCAAATGGATTAATTTGCGAACAGGAAATACAAAAAATGCTCGATTTTTCTTTTTAGAAGATTTTTATCAAGCTAAAAGATAACCTTTTTCAAACTATCACTGAAGATCAAATAATTTTGAAAATTTACTACGAATTTGATTGTGTTTTGATTCGATCGAATAAAAAATTGAATGATCATAATCAAATCTAATGCTAAATAATGCAATCGAATGAATGCTTGAACACGACTGAGAAATGATTAGGTATCATCACACAACGATGGTATAACAAGAAATAATATCTCAATCAATGATTGATGCTGGTGATGATAACAATTGTAAATTCAAGCATAGGTAAAGATGAGAAACATCTCATCTTTTCATTCTTATTCTGCTTCAAAAAGAATAAATTTCACGAAAATTTAATTCTGATTGAATTCAAGCAAGATCAAATCATTGTTTCGAACGATTTTCATCGAAAAAAAAAATGTTTCACAAATAATTTTGATATAATATCAAACACAAAGAATTGGTGAAATTCGATTTCATTCGCTGCAAATATAGATAATTTTCCAGACCAAAATGCTGACAATTTTTAAATGAAACAAACAAAAAGCAAGAACGAGCAAAAATTATTGAAGCTCAACAAATAACCTCCACAATTTGAATAAAAGCTTCCATCGAAATGACACAGATTCTTTCGAAATCTTTCGTAGCAAAAAAAAAACAGATTTCTCTTCTGTATCTTTCGATGTTGATTTATTTCTCGAATGTGAAGATTTTGATGTAAGCTATATTTTTGGTCTATCTATTGAAAAGAGACAATGTGATAAATTTAGATCTAGAGCGAATAGGCGAACCAAAAAACTTTTGAATAGAATATTCTATCCTCTTTAAAATTATTAATCGTGAAAACTTTCCTCAACGAAACAAATAATTGATCAAGTACAATACCCTCGATCCGAAAGCGATCGCTACCATTCATCTATTTTGGAAGTTGTACGAAAGATAAAGAAAGAAAAAGAAAAAAAGGTTCTATAAGAATAGATCAAGGGGACATTGATGATCACTATGTCTCGATTTGTATTGTGTATTTATTAATGACATCATAAAGCTTCATCAAGAATATTCATTCGAATATTCAACTTGAGCTCACGCTCAACTTTGTTTGGCAAACTTTCATTGCAAAAGCATTGTGTGATGATGAAGTTTATGGTATGAAGGGAGAGAGAAGAGAGAATGTAATTCGACATTGATAAAAAAATTTAAACAGTTACATTCAATGAGAAGAATTTGGGTATGACGAATGATGTTATTTTTGTTTCGAAACATGAAACAAAAGATATCAGAATTTGTCTTATCAATCGAAAAAATGTTACTTTTGAAGAACGAACTTGTTTTTCTTTACAATATTCACATCATTTCTATAGCTCATTTCGTGAAATTTTAGAATTCAACGAACAGAGAATAATTTTATATTTAGAATAGAATGCTAAAGAAATGTAAAAATGAGAATAATTTGTTTAGAATAATAAATCAAATGATTACCTGTTCGGAGGGAACGGATTCATGTACCGTCTGTAAAGGTGTTCGAACACTTGTAGCCATCTTGAATTGTTGATCACTCGTTGCTATTGAACGGCAATTGAATGTGAAACTTTGAATAGAATTATTTTAAGACTTCTTTATAGATTTTTTGCAGACCGCATCAAAAATTTTAAGAAAAAATTATTTAGCTGAGATGAAGACAATGAAATTCAAAAGATACTGTCTTCTCACAAATTCAATATTAAGAATTCAAATGATGTTTCACTCTGGCGGAGGAATTTGATTGGACCACAGAAACTTGGATAAGAAGGCAATTTCATCAAGACCAAGTCAAAACATTTGAATTTAATAAGAATCACAGTTGAGATAACAGAATAAATTTCAAATCAAACAACTCTGTAGGATTTGAAACACAACAAAAAACAATTTCGCTCACTGAAGACGATGAATTTTCTTCTTTTTCATAACCACAATCGATGAGAGTATTACAATTGTTTCGCAATGAATTTCATCAACGATAATTTTCAACAAATTTTCTCCAGACTTAAAGGAATATTTATCTGCATCATTTAGATAGGAGAAGAAAATATAGAGATTTTTCGTGTTTGAAGACAGAGCGCAATAACAAAATCAGTGATAACAATTAAGATTATTGAACAAATGATAAAGAGCTTCGAATATATCACAAAATCAATCAAAAACGAATTGATTGATTGGAGGAAATAGAACTAGAGAAAAATAAGAGATCAATGAGAGAGAGAGAAATCCTATTTTAAAGTAAATAAAAACATACTCAGCTAAAATACCTAGGAGCATGATATTCAGAATCTAAACGCTTAGCTGGAATGATGGTTTACGAATCAAATCGAGTTGAAATCGAAAATTTTAAATCTTCTAGTTCAAGAGTTTCGTTGAATTTGGATCGTTGAATTCGGCCCACAGTATCATCATTGTTGATCCGAATTTTAAAGCGATATTCGATTCGTTTAGAGAATTTTAGATTCATTGGATTCTTTTCAAGAACAATCAATCAATCTGAAACGAAAAGAAATCGATGCTTTAGAGAGTGAGGATTACAAAACATCAATCAAATTCTTACTGTTCGATTTCGATTCAAAAATACACCTAAATCTATTGCGATGAAGATGATTTATTGAGAACAAATGAAAAAACAAAATTCAAATTAGTATTAACAAAAAGAAATAGGATTAAGATGAAATTTTTAGATATGTTTCAAATGAATAAAATTGGATTCAATTAGAAAAAGAAATTGAAGAACAAATTGAAGACAATCCTAGCATCTAGAATGTTTTTTTTTTCATTGGAATATATCTCTCGGTTAACTAAACACACACTCTTAACAATTAAGTTTTGGTGTGTTTGTGTGTGTCTGATTGTGAGCTGCAAATCTGTCGGATCTTCGATTGATGAAGAAAAATATGAAATTGTATTTGTTTTGAGATACTGGGATCTTTTCTGCTAGCGTTTTTTTCTCTTCTTTCGATGTTATCGCGAAAAAGAAAACAAAAAAAGTGAGAGCCAAGAGTGATAATAAAGATTTTGTTATTGCTGGACTGATAATTCTCCGACGATAGCAACAACAACAACACTCTCAGTAGAATGGATTAGCCGAGAGAGAGAGAGAGAGAGAGAGAGAGAGAGAGAGAGAGACTGAAGAGATAAAATATCATTTGAAATAGCGATCAGAGGAAAAAAAATCAGACATTGTTATTTTGAATGTTTTGGAATCGAGAAAAAATAGCCAAGAAAAAAAAACGTCGAGATGTCATTTTCCTCACTTGTTTGTTGTGGGAATTTCGATAATAGATGAATCGTTGAATGAGGAAATTTTCACCATAGATCATCATAGAATTCAATAAGAATCTTCATTGTTTCTTCAATGAGAATCAAGAAAACGTCGACGAAAAAAATCGAGAATTTCTTTTTCTTTCCATCTCAAAAAGCCAACAATGATAACATTCAAGTTAGTTTAAGATGAAATTAATGAGAGAGAGAGGGAGAGAGAGAGAGAGAGAAAACGAAAACAATCCAGATGTGTGTGTGTGTGTGTGTGTGATATATTCGAATCCGAACAATCTGATATTTGAAGAATAAGAATATCCAGCCACTAGCATATGAATGATATATGTTTGGGATCGATGGAGACAGATACACAAACAGACAGAGAGAGAGAAATATATATAGAAGCGATATATATATGCGAAGATATATGGATAGATTGGAAACGATAGGATCCAAAAGATTATAGAAAACAAAAAAGAAAATAAATCACCAATTATAAACCGATGATTCCTAGCCAAGCTATCTCATTTGGTCTTTTGCTGACGAAGACGATGGCGACAAAAAAAAATAATAAAGACTACACAATCAAAAGGAGTTCTTCTTTGAATAATTTTTTTTTCTCTAGTTGAGCACATTGAAAAGATTGTTCTCTCTCTCTCTCTCTATGTTTTTGTGTGGATGTTTCGATGGAAGATTTTTCCTCCTTCTTCTTCATTCGCTTTTTCGTCGATAGAATATCTAGGCTCTTCTCTCTCTATCTCTTTCTTTGTGTATCTCTCGAAACAGTTGAAAAGATAATTATGGTTTTCTTTTACGTTTATTTACGTTCAGGTCACCAAACGTCAGCTACTACCACTTAATATCACGGCGCCAGACCAATCTCTCCACGATTCGCGAGAATGGGAAAAATAAAAAAAATGTTGCTGGTGTAATAGAGAGAGAGAGAGAGAGAGATTGGAAACGAACAAAAGGTTTGCTGCTGTCGCTGTTGTTGTTGCGTTACCATCAAATGTTGATTGTTGAAAATTGAATCCGCGATTCATTCCCTGAATGGATCAATGAGAATATAACTGAATGGAAGTAGCTTTTCTTTTCATAGCTCTTGTCCCAACTTTCTTGGCGTCAAACGCGAAAAGCTTTCTCGTTTTAATAAATTAAAACTTAGTAGTGTAGTGGTTGCCGAATTCCGGTTTCTCAAGAATCAAAATGATCGCTAACATTTTCGAGTGTCATGATGGTCACATATATACTATAGTGTTGAACATAGACTGAGGTTATTGTTAAGACAACAATGATGAGATGATGATCAGATCGAATGCAATAGCTGATTTGATGGTTTTCTTTTTCTTTCTTTCTTTCTTTCTCTCTCTCTCTCTCTCTCTCTCTGCGTGAAAACTGAATTGTGTGATGGTTGTTTTTTTTGTGTTTGGCATTTGTCAACGATTGTTCGAATTCAATACAAACCTTTCTTTTCTTTCTCGAGATCAACATTAAGAGCATCGGACAAAAAAAACTTTTAATCTAAATCGTAGCTTCGTTTGAAATCAAAATCATCAATATCAAGTTGAATGGAATCACACATCTCAAAGATCGTAGAATGAAAATTCGAAAAAAAATTTTTCGAATTCCAAACGTTTCTCGATGAATAATGATCGATTTCGAGCACGAACTGTATTTTTTTTTTTTTTTTAATTTGTCCGATTGATGAGATCAATCTCAACACCTCTATAGTAGTTTGTAATCATTAAAACTTGAAACGCTTTAGATTTCTCATAGAATGGAATACGATTTGATGCAATGGAAATATTTAGATTTGATATAGCAATCAATGATTTGAACCACATTCATATTTTGGGCCAATTGGATCACACCAAGAAAAAAAACACCATATAGACATCGAGCCAATCATAATATAATGATGATGGAAACTGTGATAATAATGAAAACTAACACACATAAACATAGCAGTAAGAATATTGTGGTGAGTTGCTGTTGTTGTTGTTGTTGTTTGTTCTCTTTCTGTTGATTCAGCTTCAAGGCTCAAGAATGGTTACCGGAACAACCATCAACAAGATGAGCACCAACTAATCGGAATTGTGGAAAGAATTTTGCAATAATTTCTCTCCCCTCTTGCTCTTCTCTCAAAAAGAAATTTTTTTTTCCCATGAAAGATTCAAAGCACAAAAGCATACATCCATACACACACACACTCGTAAATATATGAGTAAATATAGATATATTTGTTATGGTTCTCATACACACTCACATACACACATATATATCTTATATCTCATTCTGGCCAACACACGAACATATATTTATGAAGGATTCGTGTTTTGCTGTTGTTGTGTGTTCGGTCTCCATCGACCACTAAAAACAAAATGAGAAACACCATAAATGTAGTAGTGGTATTGAAGAATTAGAACAATTTTTTTATAAATGAAATGGTGAATCGTTCAACAACAACAACCACCACACACCAACATGCGACTTTCTGATTGTGATTCTCTTGAAGAACGTTTGAAATTCGATTTTAGCAGTACCTTACCATAGCTATAATGTTATTGACTAGTCCTTCCAATTATAGCTTCAAATGAGAAGAAGAAGAAGAATGAATGAATGAATGCAGATGTTTCTTTCCCTCTCCTATACCTTCCAACGATTCGAATGAGCACACCTGGTCTGATTGAAGACGAAATTCGATATTCTCTTCCACCGATTATGATTATGGTTATGATTGCATCTGAAATAGAAAATTAAAAAAAAAATCTGAGCTTTATTGTTTAGTTTTGTAATTATTTAGTTGTTTCGTTTAACAATCCTTTTCATTATCATTTTTAAACTCTAATTTTAATAATCTATTATTTTATTAGGATTAACAAAAAACTTTGATCGCTATTCAACTCTTTTCTATTGTGACTTGTGACCAAAATTTTTTGTCCACCTAACACTATCATTTATGGAATTAATATTAAGAATTCTAAATATTTTGAAAGTTTAAGACTTGAGATTATACGATCCGTTTTCTTATAGTACTTATATAATAATTATCATATAATTCATTTTTGTCTAAGCTCCGTATCAATCGTTGGTTTGTTTGATGTTTGCCATTATGGATGTCAGCAATCAATTTGTGCTACCGCCTCAAAGAGCCAGTAAATATAGATGGCGATAAAGGATTCAACCTTAAACTAGTTTCAACACAGATTCGTTAAATTCATGAAAAAATCAATAGAAAATCAAGAGAAAAATCTCTGAAATATAAAACATGATGATGAAACTAATCTTAACCTAATCATTAGCATAAACCAAAATCTAATTTAGCCTAACCTCACTAAACTTACAGAACTAAGATAAGCCTAACCTCAACTTCCTTTTTGAACAAACCTAACCTCGCCTCACTTTCGTTATACACTCACCTAACCTTATTTTCCTTTTTGAACAAACCTAACCTCACTTTTACTATGAACTAACCTAACCTCACTATCGTTATGAACTAATATAACCTCACTTTTTCGACCTAACCTAACTCACTATTATTGTGAACTAACCTAACCACACTTATTGACCTCAACGATCTAAACTGATTGAATAGAAATCCATTCAGTCATAATGTATGATTGTTTGATAGGATTTAGGAGAAAATAGAGATTTTTTCTAGCCCCAAATGAAGGACATTACTGAGAATCGAGTGCTTAATTCGATTCAAGAATATGAATTTTCCATTTGGTGCTTATCTGCAAATCGCGATATTCGATTTGTAGAAGCTCTAATGAACCTTTTTTGGTGACCTTTTGGATTTTACATTTCTTCACCGCCAAAAACGTTGCCATCTATTGTTGTTGGTTTTCATCTATTTCGCTTGCTTGCAGCATCGCTATTTGTGTAATATTGGTGTGACCTTGATTCAAGTCACACACCTTGTATTGATCAGAGGTAAAGAAATCGATTGGCTGTAGGTCGCTCCACAATTTAGTGCAACATCGCCCCTTTATTTCAAGAGTTGCAACACCTTTGTTCAAATGATCTAACCTCAGGCAAGGATTTCGATTGATCAGCGACTAAAAATAATCGTCTATTTTTCCTTTAATATTTTTAATTGTTCAAATTTGGCGATTTAAAATTCGATTGAAATTATGACAAAGTGTTTTGTAAAAAAAAAAAAAAAAGATTTTGAATAGAGAAAAACAAATTTATTTTGGATTTAATGAAAATAAAAACAAAAATTAATCTTTTTTCTTTCTCCATATTTATAGCATCTTTTCGGATGGAGAGCTATCTGCTGATATAGATTGCATTATGGCTTAGGTATTTGAGAGAATCGAATGACATTAATGTGAATTAAATTGAAATTCGTCATTACGAATCAGTGTGAGATGTTACTGATGCTATAGAATATGATTTGAAAAACTCATCATTTAGGAATAATATGGATTTGATGCCATCATAAATTTTTCAATTAAGACTGATTGCAAAATTATTAATGCGATTCTAGTGCTAGGAACGCATTGAAAAAGATCTAAACGTATTCTAGATTTTGGAAAAATTATGAATTGTTGATGCTGAGTGACAAATTGCCATCAATTATTTAATAATTTTATTAACATTATAACGAACGAATTATAAACGTTCGTTTCGCCGAAGTTTGCAATATTTTCTATGAAATTTTTAGTCGTTTTTCTTTATAGTGCTCGTATTCTTCAAAAATGGTATCCTATAAAAATAAAAAAATCAAATTTAGTATAAATCGTTGAAAAAATTAGAAAATTATTACTTTTCGGATACTTCTGATATTTTAGTCATTATTAAATTAAGATATTGATCGATTTGGGTTTTATTCATTTCGTATACTTTCGGCACAGAAAATGCGCCAATGTAGGCCAAAATTACTAGAGTCATTCCGTTGAACCAAGCACCGATGAATGTCAACACCCAGAATAAAAACAAGTACTGCAAAAAAAAAAATCAAAATATTACATAAAATCATATAGAAGAAATGCTTACTTTGAATGATTCGACATAATTTTCAACCAGGAGCACACTTCTCATCCGATTAATAAAACAATTGAAATGTGACATTAATTGATCAGCTATTTCATGAGCTCTGTCATGATTCGGAGTAATATCCATGTCCAAATATTCTCTATAAAATAAGATTTTAATTTTGTCTGATTATGGATTGATAATTGTGGAAAACTAACTTGAAAGGATGGCCTTCTTCGGTTTTGTTGACAGCTTGCATAACATTTTTGTAAACTCTGAAGGAAAGAGTTCCTAACAGAGAGAACAGTAGAGTATATGCAACAACAGATATGACCGAGAATATTGTCAACGAGAATAAAATAACCAATCCGATACCAAAAACGGCTCCGCTATTTTTCGGATCTCGCCAATATAAAATGTCTGCAGCTGTTTGAGATTGATGATAGGATTAAACGTTAAAAGATTAATTCAATTTCAAGATGAGATTAATCATTCGGTTTAATAATTAAGTAGTTTCTCGAATTTGATCATTGGATGAACCGCTGCTTGAATTCTAAAAGATTTAAAATGTACCCAGACCTTGGAAGAAATGACAATAGTATTGCTATATAACACTGCAAGCTTCGTGTCAAAGGTAGTCAACAAATATCAGATGTTTCATTGAGACCTTGGTTCATTGACACGAATGAGTAATGAAGGGAATAGGAATCAGAAGGGGCGAACAAGAAGTACCCATAACTAATATTTTCCTCTACCTTTTACGAAGACGCTTTTAAGCAATTGGCCCAGAGGTGATGAACAACAATTATCATTGCTAGTATTTGGTTCATTCATTTTTTGGGAAGTAAATTTGATATATTTTTAGATGAAAAAACAGAAGAGATGTTTACAATATATCGAATTGAGATCAAAAAGTTCGCTACAGCGAAGATGGTTCAAATGTGAAGTGAATGATTTTTTTCCAAAAAAAAAAAAAATTTCGGAGAGAATAGAGTTTCCTTGGCGAGGAAAATTTCGGTTGATGACTTCAAATAATTGGTTGTTTCACTACAAGGAACAAACAAAAGACAAGATTTTTTTCTTCTGAATTTTCATAGCCAACCGTTCGTCCGTTTTTGTTGTCGTCGTTGTCTTTATTGACTGGTTTTTTGGAGACTTAGACCTGATTTATTGTCTATAGCGACAATATAATCTTCAAACTGAAAACGCATAGAGGAAAATCAAGATTGATTGAAATTGGTGCTTAGTCTCTTCGTGTGTCTGTGAATGTATTCTATCGCAATGTGTTGATTGCTGATATGATTGGATGAATTCAGTGGTGAAAGAGAAATAGAGAGAAGAGATAGATAGCTATTCAAACAAAATCAACCACTGGTTGAAGATTTTGCTTCAGATTGTCGATGTTTTTCAGCGAAAAAAATGACAGACGCTAATGATGATGATGATGATGCATCTATTTGTCAGTGAAAATTTAAAAAGCTAACAATCAAAACGATGGAGATGTGATAAAAGTACAGAATGAAACAATTTTGGTTATGAGATCAAAACTAATCACGTAATAATTTCCAAGCTAATTTAAACTTTGATTCCATTGATGTCGTGCATAGTCAATGGAAAAAAATTTAATCAATCACCAAACACCGTTCTAAAATCAACAAAATAAACAGGAAAAATTTTGCCAAATCTAAAATAACCAGAAAATAATGATTTCAAAATAGTAATGATATGACGAATGAATTAGGAATACGCAAAAAGGAGGATGATGAACATAGAAATAATAATAACGATGGAAGTCTTACAATAGTACAAAGCAGGGAGGAGGGTATTGAGGATGGATGGATCGAGAGATGTGGTAGCTAGCTCAATTGAACTGTAAAGAGTAGAAAACCGAACCAAACCAAAGCTAAAACTACGATTCAAACCAACAATTTTGTGTTTGATAAAAAGAAAAAAGAATCATCGAATGGAGCAAGAGAGAGATAGAAAAGGAAGCGATCTTTTGAGAGCGAATCACTAGGATGGAACAATCAACAAAATCTGAGTGATATGGAGGAAGAAAAACTGGGAAAAGATTAAGGTGACGGTAGTGGTAGAAGCATCTATTTGAGACCAGAAAAACATTGCACCAACGATTGAGATTCGCATGCGTTAAATTATGTTGTATTTGCTGACGAAATCAATCACTAAGGTTCCTGAAACGGTCCAAACATTCATTCCCTTCATTGGTAAGAACGTTTTGTTACTGAATATTTAATGCTATCGTTCACAGATATCATCGCTTTTTCTCTGTTAGAATTCGGGATTCAAGGAATCCAGGCGTTGTCTAGTGAATTGGCGCCTTTTATTCCATCACTTTTCTTCTACTGATTGGATCGATCTGAAATGGAATGTTTAGAAGTCAATAAAATGAAGAATGAATCATCGATGACTAATACATCGCACATTTGAACGATGAGATTGTGCTAGGGCTAGCAACAAGGAACATTCTCACTCATTGCGAATAGTTTATTTATCCGAATCTCAATCGTTTAGCGAATCCAAAAGGAATTTTAATTCAATGTAACACTGACATCTTCCGATCGAATTCAATGACTAGCGCATCAATGGAGTAAAAATCGAGAAATAAGTTTCAAAATTCTCTGTAGAATTAAAAATAGATTTCTAGTCTAGATTAATAATCCTTCAGGAGAGAAACAAAAAGAATGCGTTTTTGTAATGATGCCAAGCAGACAAACACATAAACGTACAAAAGCATAGCTCTGTTTTAAGCTCGAGGAATTTCAAAATGTTCTGAAAATGATGATGAAAATGATCTACCGCTATGAATAGATGAAAACGATCCAAATCCAAATTAAATCTCGGATCTAGGTCTGGATATCGTTGAGTCTGATATTCTTGTTGATATCAAATTACAACAAATCAAAACTTTTATTTTGCATCTCTAGTAACCTAAAACCAAAAGAACTTACAATTGATTAGTGAAGGCATTTTTGAAGAATGATTCAAGAATCGAATGCAATTGATCCAATGTGTTGAGAGATTTCGCAATCAATCAGGCGAACGATTTGATTGATTTTGTTTTAATATAATTGACAACAAAAATATTGGTAAACGGTCAGAAACTATCACTTAAGAATGATCATCTTCACCTTAATCAATAACAATTAGAATGAATCAAAAAGAATTCACTAAAGACAAGCTCCGACTAACTCTTATAGATTGAAATGAATTCGATCTGAAGAAAAGCTAGCAAGCGTTGCGTTAGCGAGAGAAGCAAAGAGAATTGAAAATTCTTAAATTAGCTTGAACCGAATCTTACACAAAAGAGTAAGTCTTAATCAGAATCTTAGTTTGAGGGAAATTCATAGCAAAACGCCTAACAGATTCTTTAGAAACTTTAGCAGACGTCTTCTCTTAAATGAATCTCTCGTTGGAATTCAGTTCAAATATTATTGCTTCAGTATTGCTTGGTCTTTCAATACTACGACACTTGATTTCCTCTGATTACACCAAAGAAGTTAAGGAGATTCGTATGTAAATGAAATATTTTCAATCTTGACTTACCACACTGTCCGAATAATGTCTGAATGAATTGGTGAAGATAATCTTTTGGTTTTTTGTTCGAATTAATAGTTTTGAGTGGAAATTCCAATCGAATCGATGTGAAAAAAAAATATGAGATTTAAACACAACAAGAAATACACTGCATACCTGGTTCAGATGAGACTGACTGTGAGTTTTCACTCGAATTTTGTCTATTATAATTTTTACGGGCCATTTCAGTGACTTCTGATTTCGATTTCGTATCTTTAAGAGGATTCTCAAGTTTTAGATCGCTTTCTTTCAAAATTGATGGAGAGGAATTGTTATCAGACAAAGATGTTTGTTCCAATCGAACAGATGATGTGGAATCTCTACCACTGGTCGATTCGTTTAAGGCTTTTGTTGAGGATGAAACAGGCGATGAAGATTCACAACTTTCAGACACAACCGAATCTGAGAATTTTTTCTCTCTCTGATCCTTCGAAGCTGAATCTTCTTCGCTGACCTTATTCAAACGATCTTCACTGGTATTGAATTGAACTGGTCCGGTTTCTGCAAAAGTTTTCTTCTCTTCAAATGTTTGACTGCAGACTGATGAATCAGAGTTGGTTATAGTTTTAGTCGTTTCTAACGATTGGTCTTCTTGATTTTCAACCTTAGACTCTGAAAAAGATAAGCTGTCTGCTGCTGACGTGGGCAACAACTCTTCTTTAAATCCTAAACTATCGTCGTCGATTTTCGATGGTACCACAGTTGAGAGAGATGGAGTTGTTGTTGCAGGCAAATTATCTTCTATTTTTATTGATCTAGTTTCAATGGTTTTTATCTTTTCTCCAACATCACTGGGGTGAAGATCTAATGAAGATTTTACGATATCAGTATCGGGAGATAAAGATCGCTGATTTCGATGTCCCAATGAATCAGATTCGAGTAGAGATGATGATGATGGAAGTTTTTCGTCTTGGTCAATCGAGCTAGGAACAAAGGTAGAAGCACCGACATTTTTAGAGCTTAGCTTTTCACCAGGTGTGATGGAAGAAGTAGCATCCTCTTCCCATAGCTTTTCTGATTTCGATGGAGAAAAGCTTTCACATGGTACTGCAACATCACCTGAACATGCAGCATTTGATGAGCTGGAGCTTGATTGCATCATCTTATCATCATCCAAAGGTTGATTTGGAGATAATGGTGATTTTGTTTCACTAGATAGTGCTGAATGTAATGGATCCATTGTTGTAGATGATGATGATGGTGGTGGTGATGATTTTTGATCAGCAGATTCTTGTTGGTCATTTAATATCATTAAATCAGATTTTTGATCGAAAACAGGAGATTCAGATTTAATATTTTCAATCGAATCGATTGTTTTCATGTTTTCTTCACTTTTTTCTACAGAATCAATCTTGCTTTCATCATTTTTGGATTTTATGGCTCCGATTTCATCGAGCGTTTGATCATCTTTACAGTCAGATAAGAGTGATGCTTGATGATCAGATTTGTCAATCGAATCTTTTGCTTGATCCGGCTTAACAGATTCATCGGTGATGATGATTGATTCACCATCAAATGAAGTTTGATTTTTTGTGTTACTAAATCGTTCCATAAGTTTATCTGCAATAGCTTCATCGGAATCATGTTTCATCGATAGATTAGACTTCGTAGAATTATCATGTTTTTCGATTGTTTGATCCATAGAGAGATTATCACTGCGATGATTTTCATCCACTTGATCTGTGTTCGATGAACAATTTCCCGAATCTGTTTGAGACGCAGAAATATCGCCAGATTTTTCCTTTATCGAATCTGGATTAGTCGAGTGATCAGTTTGATTCTCATTCAAATCCAAAGAGAGATCGACCATTTCAGAGATGTTTTCGGATGTTCGCGAAATATTACTAGCACTCATATCGAGTAGATCGAATTTTTCTTCACAAATATTTGAGAAATTATTTTGAATATCGAATGAATTCTCTGAATTTTTTAAAGTGTCATAGTTTTCATTTTTTAGACTTTGTTGCTCTATCGTCGCGTCTGTTTTGTTCAATTGGTTCGATGCTAAACCATCACCATAAAGATCAGGTTCAAGTTTGAATTCTAAATCGATCCGATGTGAATCACTTTGATCCGCTGAAGGTATAATGAAATCATTCGGATCCATCAGCGTCTCGTTCAAATTAATCAGATTGGAAACATTCGATTGGTTGGCCTTTTCGGCAGCAAGAGTTTTCTCTTGCGAAGCTAAACTATCTGTTATCGATTGGCTTTGATGTGATTGATTCTCGGTAATTTCTTTTTCGTCCTTGATCGGGCATATGGAGAAATTCGAATCCAACTCATAAAGTGTAGTGGTTTCGTTAGATTGATCAATCGGATTGATCAAAGTTGGATGTTCGAATAGTTTCGAATCTTTTTGATCATCAGTGATCGAAGATTGTTCTGGGTTCATTCTGTTTATTGGACTATTGACTACAAATTATTAAAAAAAATCTGAAAAAAAAAATGACAACAACAACAAGATGGTCTAGATCAAAAGAATATAGATTGACAAAATAAACAAAACAAAACAAAACAAAACTTACCTTTGGTGATCGGATTAGATCAGATGGAGAAACGCTTTTCGTTCGAATTCGAATCAAACCACAAATTTCAAATATTTTATGAGACAATTTTGAATGTTTTCGAAAAAAAATTCCAAAATCTCATCGATCGATGCAAATTTTTCTGTTGTCGTCGTTCGTTTTTAGTTTTGGGTTAAAAGTTTTGAATGCAAATTTTTTCAATTCCAGCCTCACGAGATATTCAGAATTATTTTTTGTTTTCATTAAATTCAGAAAGGTATAAATTTTCAAAATTTTTTTTTCTTTCTTTCTCTCTCTCTCTTTCTCTCCATCCACTGAATCAAAATTCAACACTGAAAATGTTATGAGTCATTCGATGAAAGAAACATACCGCTTAACTTTTTGTTTGAAAACTAGACAGCCAGACAACAATGAAATGCACATCGAGGAGAGAGAGAGAGAGAGAGAGGAAGGGAGAGATAGACACTGACTACCAATGAATGCGGCTTCTTCTTAGAACCAGCAATTGACTGATGGCCATACAATAATCGAATCGAAATCAGATGGAAAAAGAGAGACAAAGAGAGAGAGAAATCATCGAGAGAATACACCGAAAAAGATAATAACAAATGGAGAGAGAGAGAGAGAGAGAGAGAGAGAGAGAGAGAGATTTTCAAAAAAAAAAAAAAAGAATAGATTTCTACTCTCTTTTCAGCATCTAACATACTCTGGCGAGAGTGTGTGTGTGTGTGTGTATGTGTGTCTGGTTCTCGGTTGGTTAGGTTTGGGAGCGACCAACCAATTATTCAATATTATTGAAGAATATGCTTGAGAACATTTCAATACCGAAAGAGTTGCGAGAGTAGGGGATGGAGGGAGAAAGAAAAAATATGAAAATTTCATCCAAGAAGATAATCGAAGAGAAGATAATTGAGAAACTAATTCTTTAACAATCTTGATTGAATAACAATCAAAAATTCGAATTCGAAATTAATCGAATAAATTAATCAATCATTTGGAAGAAAATCTTTGTCTCACTGAAGAGATTAACAAATCAATTTCCTTTTACGAAGGGAGAGAGAGAGAGATAGAGAGAGAGAGAGAGAGAGAGAGAGAGAGAGATCAATTGATTTGATTCTAATATACTGAATGTAATCATTCGAAATAATGGAAATTCTAATAGAATTTTTTTTTTCAAAATTAGAAATCGCCGACAAAACATCACCGATTATAGCAAATCAATTGAATGAAATCGAAACGTATTGTTTCTCTCTCTCTCTCTCTCTATTTCGATGTCTATCTTTGTCGTCTACTCGATTGAATGAAACAATGAATGAATCGTTTAAGCAGAAACATGCGCTCTCATTTCGAAAACACATATCCGTATCCGTTTCGCAATGAATGTTCAAAGAAACCGAAAAAAAATAGATAGAAAGAGAGAGAGAGAGAGAGAGAGAGAGAGAGAGAGAGAATGAGAGTCGCATTGTTATCTCGATTTTTAACTGCATTCTATATAGAAAAACATCTAGACTGTTTATTTATTTGGTTTGGATTTTGATTCGTCTCAAGTCCTCCGATCTCCTACGGATAGGGAGTGTATTCATTACGAATGGATAAAGAAACCGGGAATTCCATTGCGCACTTCTCCAACTTGATTCTTGTTGCTGCTTTTGTTTCAACTCTCAATCTTTTTTTTCTCTTTTCGTTTGTAGCAAAATACAGAAAGAAATCAATCAGATCGGATGATGAAAAGAAGTCTAATTTTAATTTCAAAAAATTTGACACGTATCACACACAATCGAATCGAATCGAATCGATGCAATCAAAGAACATAATAGCAATACAAAATATCAGAATCGATCAGAAACAAAAGAGAAAGAAAGAAAAATTTCTCCTCTTCTCATAAATAGATCCAAATAATTTGCTAAAATTTGAGATTGAATACAAAGAAACAGAAAAAAAAAAATCCAAAAGATATATAATAATCGCTAGTAAAAGGTAAGCAATTTGATTTGTAGTAGAGAGTTTACTCACAAAAAAAAAATTAACAAAATATAAGAAATAATAATAGTAAAGAAAGAATTGGGACAATCAAAGAGCCATAAAATGAATGCTTCAAAAGAATCGAATGTATTTCGCTTTGGGAATTTGTATCAGTGTAGAGAAAAAAAAAATTGGAATAGAAAAACAAAAAAAAACAAATGATAATAAAACAAAAAAAAAAAAAAGAAATCTCTCGGAATGATTTGTTTTGATCCAATAATCTCGTAAAGACGAGATCAGAAGAAATTAGTTGGAAGATTTGACAGTTTTCTTTAAGATTTTACAATTCTCTTCTCGAAACAACTGTGATGAAATCAATCAAAATCATCGATGTTAGATTTTGATGTCACAAAACTTTAAAGAGCAGATCATTCTCGATTCAGATATGATTGATTTGTTACCAAACAATTTCGATTGCAATCGGTAAACAAAAGAAAAAATTTCCAATCAATTGGATTACGATTGATTGAATAGAATCAATTCTCTATGATGAAATCCATATCTCGTCCTTGGCTCAAAGAATTTACTTAGTTCTCATTCCATATTGGATCGATTTGAATTGACATTGACCGAGGCGATATTGAAATTAGAAATCGAACCGGAAGACGGAGAGGAAGATTTCGATTGTGAGGATACCATTTTAGATGATTCAATTGGATTCGATTGAAGCGTTACCGATTGATTTGATTGTGAAAGATTTTTATCATTCAAATTGTTTTGATTATTTGAACTATTATTTTCTCCATTATTAGTTGTGTTACCATTGTTCATTTTTAGAAACATTAAAAATTGTCTAAATAATTGCTCTTGCTGGATCGAATCTTGATCTGTGAAACTATTCGAAACAATACTGTTGTTATTTTTCACATCAGAATCGTATTCATTCGATTGTTTTCTCTTCTCTTCGTTATGATCATTACTACGATTAGATTGGATCTCGCCACCATTAATCTGTTTGTTGATGGTGTTCGGTGAATTTAGATTTTGGCCATTTTCGACTATTTTGTTGTTCGAGATTTGATTTTGATTGTTACGGTTAACAATCACTTGAATATCTCGACTAGCTTGTCCAAGAGTCTCGCGAAGATAATCCACAATGATTACGTTCTCCGAGTTCGAAGCTCGTTCATGAATCCGTGAAGCATAGTTGATTAGAAAACTCATCTCATTTATCAAATGTTGACACAATTCAAGCGATACTAAAAAGAATCAATTTAGACGAAGAGAGAGAGAGAGAGAGAGAAAAGATTAGTTTTTTTTTTTGGGTAAAAAAAAGTTTCAGTTGAGAAATTTTTTTTTTTTTTTTTTTTTTTGAAAATTCAAACTATATTTACATGGAATAGATGAAGGATTAGTTAGGAAAAGATCAAAACGATCGCTTGGATTGTTTCCATGTTGATTGTTGTTGATCGTTGGCATATTTATTGGCCACAATTGTGGATGAAGCATCGAATTCATTCCGCTATTGTTTCGTCTCCGTAAAGGAATATCACGGCCAATATTGGCTAGATTGAATTCACTTTTTGATGAACGTATCGTATCGGTGGACCAAAGTCTACGTGGTCGAGCGGATTGTACGAGAGAATGATTTGGATTCTGAATATAATGATGATGATGAGGATTATTATTTGGAATGGTTGAGAATTGATTCGTCGACGATACGTTTGCTGATGATGGTACACTCATCATTGGATTACCTATCGTTGCGATTTGATTCGTATTGGAACTAGACGATCCGCGACGAATTTGTTTCAATATGTTTGGTTTCGGTGGTGTCACTGGTCTAGGCCTCATCGCTCGATGCTCTTCAGAGTTTTCCTCATCAGAATTGATCGCTGAACCATCTAGCTCTTCATCATCTTCCGTACTATCACCGCGACGAGATGAGCTAGCACAAGAGATTGTGGCTGCTGATTTCCGGAACTGTGATGGTGGCGCCGAACTTCTTCCAGAACGTAAATTCATCATCGGTGTGGCAACATTCGCAACCATAGAACCGTTGACATGGATTGGCGGTTTCATATGGGCCACCGTCAAAGATGGACTCGGAGATTGTTGATTGCCGGCATTCCAAAGGCCTTGTCGACAGAGTGTCGATTGTGAACGCATCATTTCGGCTTTGTTCAAAGCATTCGTGCTTGGAGTTCTGGATAACTGACCAGAGCCTGGTGGATTGGTCACGACACGTTGTCGTTGGTCCCAAAGTGGAGCAAATTGGTCTTAGAGAAAAAAAAACAATGAGAAACAATTAATTTGAAACAGTTTGAAACAAAGCAAAAATCTTTTGATTTTTTTCAATTCAGATCGACAAATTTGTCTATCTCCGATAAGCAATCAATCAAATATCTTTAATTCGAAAACTTTGCGTGCGGTTCATTCTTTTCACTCTAGCTCTAGAGGATAATCTTGAAAGATTTAGAATCGATTCAAATGAGAAGACTTCAAATCGAATTAGAAAATTTCTAATGAAAATTTGATGATTTTTTTTTTGATTGATAGATGATTATAGGATGATGTTGACTTTTCGAAGGAAAGGATTATTGATGACTTGGAAAAAAAAAGACGAAATTAAACAATCAAATCTAGAGACGATCAAACGGATTGGATTTGAAAAGATAGCTTTCACGCGTTTGAAGCTATCTCGCAAAAGAATCAATCAGATTGATTCAATCTTCATCGGTGTTCGATTTCGTCAAACATCATCATCATCACAAACAACCATCATCAAACATCATCGTATCGGATCGAATCCCATATCTAATGGATAATTTGATATAGAAATAGAGAGAGAGAGAGAGAGAGAGAGAGAGAGAGAGAGAGAGAGAGAGAGATAATCAAATAGAACTGAATAAGAAGAAGAAAAACAATCATTATCTAGCTTGCGGAGATCGGAGGAGAAAAAAAAATAATCTACCAAAATAATGATGATCCATTGCTCGAAAAAAAAAAAAAAATAGAAAAAGAGATCGAAAACAATCCGATTGACCATCAAATCATCAAACAAAATGATCTAACACATTGATTATTATTTGGTTTTGTTTTGATTCGAAACAAAACCAAAATAAACATCGAACATTGATTTATTCGAGAGGCTTCGATATTCGGGGGTTTTTTTTCTTTTTTTGTTGAGAATTGTAACAGTTTCCATCGAATATCTCTGAAAGTATTATTATATTATTTTTAGAGGGAGAGAGAGAGAATTATATTCAAACTATTTGTTTTTCGTTTCGATGAATCATTGTTTCGATCATCATCTTGTTCTTGGAAATAATGTGAGAAATTGAATCACGAATACCTTCACTTCAACTACCTTTTTTTTTCCTTTCCGAAAAAACAAAAACAAAAAACAAAATTACTCTAATAGAGATGAAAATGATGTTTTGGATGAGAGAGAGAGAGAGAGAGAGAGAGAGAGAGAATGAAGAAGTTTGATTTAAATTCAATCATTGTTTCATTATATCCGATCGAAAATTTTGTTGTTTCAAATCAATTTCTGAAGACAAAAAAAAAAAAAAAAAAAAAGACATCATTGAAGATTGAAGAAGAATGAGAGACATCGAATGAATCTAGTACAGAGAGAGAGAGAGAGAGAGAGAGAGAGAGAGAGAGAGAGAGAGAGAGAGAGAGAGAGAAAATGTAAAATGCAACCTTTTCAATTCTTATACTCTGATCATAGAAGAAGCCATAAACTTGATCTAATGAATAAACTTCGATTCGAATTTGATAGCATTGAGATGAATGAAAGAACATTCAATGAAAGATTTTCATCCATCTCATTCCATAAATGGTCAATTCTATTCTAATAATATATTTGTGTGTGTGTGTGTGTGTGTGTGGTTGATTTTCTAAGATTCTTAGAATTTTTTTTTTTTTTTTTTTTGAATAGCATTGAATGGAATTTGGTGATTCGGTTCTCAAGGCACGTACAATCATGATTGATTTGAGATAGTTTGTTGCTTTTTTTTTTTTTTTTTGAAACAAAGTGAACTAAATCTAAATCTGAAATGAAAACATCATTGTGAATCAGTTCACTTGTTGCATTTGGAAATATAAAAAAACGAGAGAAAATAGAATTCGAGATCGGAAATTTTTTCGAACGGAAACATCACAACAATTTGTAGGAAACTTATTATCGAATGATATCGTAAACTCGATCCAATTAGATTTTTTATTTTCAAATTGAATAAAGATTTGAGAGATTGGAATAATGGATTATTGTTGATTTAAATCAATCATAGATTTACTAAAAGTCTATTTGCTAGTTTTGATAATCTTTAAAATTTCGACTCGGATAAATTTACATTTGAGATTGCTATAGATTGAAAAAAAACTAAACAAAGACTAAACAAAGAAAACAGATTAAGATTGAAAACTTTAGGTGAAACTGTTTCGTCACAATTTTTTTCATTCAATTCGAATTGCAAATTGAGACAAAAAAAAACTGTCTAGAAAATTTTATTCGCCTACTAAAGCCTAAACGAGAATGGTGCCTTAGACCAGAACTTTCAAACGTGTATTTTATCGAACGTAGATTGTTTGAAACAATAATTTCAAAATAACTCTCCCCCCTTCCTCTCGCTTATTTTTGAAAACATTTTAGAAGAAAAGAAAAAGAATAGCTTTAACCTCAATCGAATCGAATCGAATCGAAATGAACGAAACAAAAAATTGAAATATTGAAATATTTTCATAAATTTACAAAATCAAATACTAAATTTTGCTTACAATTATTCATTGAGCTGTTTGGTGTTAGTTTAGCTGAATTATCGTTGCTCAAATTCGTTAGATTTTGATTATTCTGATTGGAGAGATTTCGACGAAAAACGCTCAACTTTCTTGGCAAGGTACACGATGAACGTGAAAGATCACTCAACGAGATTGATTTATGAAAATCTAAAATAGCTAAAGATTTGATACAATGTTGCATTTTGGAAAACGAAGAATGAAGGAATCAATTAAAATTCGTGTATCGAGTATTCGATTTCAACAGAGTTTTGAAAATTATCAAGCCACAATAAACAAACAATTGATGAACGATGAACGATATGATTAGATCGGTACGAAACGATCAGAGAATCGAAGACAATCATTGAAGAAATAATCAAAAAAAAAACAAATTAATTAAGCTATTGATTTTCAAGATATACAACACCAGAGAAATTAGACTTACATTGATTTAGATAGGAACGATTATCACCACCATCATTATCAACATTATCATCATCATCATCACCACCGTTGGCACCAGAATAGATATTGTTTGAAAGATTTGTGTGGCCTTTTCTTGAGCTCAAAGTACCATAAAGACTGTTACGATGATTTTGCCGATGATCGGGAAAGGATGATATCGCCGTACGAAGATTACAAACTGATTTTGAATTAGTCAATCTTGTTGAAGAGGAACCAACCTGTTAGATCAAAGAGGATCATCGAAAAGAGATGCAAAAAAATAGATTAGTTTGTTAATTAATAACAAAAATTTCGTTTGAAAAGTGAAGAGAACAAAGTGAAGAAATGATAGGAGAATCGAAAGTCGCAATTTGGGAAACAAAAACAAACATCGCAATCTAAATCGGGAACCATAAACCATCAAGGCGTCTAACTATAGACACACACACATACACATATTCACATACAGGCGATTTTAGTTTTCTGGATTTACTTCGAAGACAAATTTCATCGAATCATTGCAACAGATTTGATTACACCAATATCAATATTATTCATCATTGAAATTTGATTGAATCGAATGAATTGCCCACGATTACCATCGAAGATTGGAGATTTGTGTTGACGATCATCACCATCACAACGAAAACAACAACAATAACAACTAGGAACGACGACGACGACAACGACGATCATCACCACCATAACCACCACCACCAGCAACAATTTCGTCATTGATGGGCTATACAATAATAGAGCTCTAAGAAGTATCAAACCATTGAAGGATAAGTTGTTTTTTCGAGAGCTGAAACATTATCAAAGAAAGAGAGAGAGAGAGAGAGAGAGAGAGAGAGAGAGAGAGAGATTTGGAATGAAAGAGATAGATTCAGAGAGATAGGAGTACGAAGTAGACGAGGAAGGAGAAAGAAAATCGAGAAGAAAATGATTGAAATATCTAGGTATATAGACTTCCATATTAGAAATGCTTCGATTCGAACAGTAGAATTAGAACTAGTTTCTCTCCAGGTTGACTCCAAAGAACTCTTCAGTGATTTTTTTTTTTCACAGTTTGTCAATCTTCGACAATGAATTTCTGTATCTTAAATGCGATTGTCTGATTTAGTCTCACGAACTGAATTGAACTGAATCAAAAAAAAAAATTCTCAAAGAATTAGATTCAATTGATTAGAGCTAATCTCTAGAAATCGGAAGTGAAACAAACGGAAGTAAAACGAAAACCGGTTCGATTGCGACAATCGAAATAGATCCCTATTATAAAATAGAGATTTTTAGCAACAAAACTTTCTGAAACTAAATGAATTAAAACGTTCTCGTTGCAAAGTAAGCCATTCAATTCAATTCTTACCGATTGTAATTTCTTTTTCATCTCACTCAATGTTTTGGCCATCTCTTCACGTTTCTTTGAGATTGGATTCATTAATGAAACGGATCCACTGTTAACAAGACCATCGTTCGTATCAAAATCGATCATTGTGGATGATTTGGTTGCGATCAACGAGGAGAAATCCGAGTTCTCTATTTCGATCAGATCAGACGATAATTTGGAATCGATCGTTGAACGAACATTTTCGTCAGTATCCTTTTCTTTGGGACTGTTTTGGTTATCCGAAATTTTTTTCTCAACCGAATCGATTGATTTATTTTTATTCTGTTCAATGTCGTTCTCAACACTGTTGAGATTATTCGTTTGAGATTCTTCAATGGTATCAAGAGTAGATATTTTCGTTCCGCTAACATCAATTTCGGAGTCCGGAGTGGAATCGTTACAAATTTCGGCGATATCGCTCGATGTCGCATCATCAGAAGTCGATTCATTCAATTGCTCTTGAAGCGATTGTGGTGAAGCTGAATCTTGTTTGTTATAGCGTGAAGATATGCTTCGACGATTTTGTTGCGATTTTGATGATAAAACACCATCGTTTCGATTCGTCAATGTTCCATTAGTTGTTGTGCTACTTAGACTGTGATCGATCTGATTGATTCCAGAATCATCCGATGCACTATTAGTGTTATCGATATTAACTTTGTCGATATTCTCGAAAGCATTTTTTAGATAACGATTCCGTTGATCGATTCGTTCGAGATTCTCGGTGCTCATATAAAGTGAAACATAATTCTTATTCTCATCTTTCTCTTTTCCATCGCTAGCTGATGATGCTTCATCATCATCATAAGGTAGATCGTTGATATTTGCCATGCTGATCGATGAGATCATCGAGTAATTGTCTAAAGAGTTTTTGCATCGATTTGTTCGATCTTGAACTTTATTGATTTTGTATGAAGACTCTTGACTATAAGTATTATCCGAATCGGTAGTGTTCCGATCATCATCATCATCCTCAACACCGCTCGACAATGATGATTTAGCTCGAGGCTCTCGCGATAGAATCAAACTCAATCTATTATTCGCTTTGATTGCATCCTTAATGTTTGGTGAATTTATTCCCGATGGAGTCGTCGGAGTACTTTTCGAAGCCATAGATTCAAAAGTACTAGCATAGGATTTGACTAGACCTGAGTTCATTAAATCATGTCCTTCTTCAACGACTCGCTGAGCCCATCGGCCTCTGGGCAGTGTTTTCGAACTATCTTTTTCATCGAAACTATTGGTTTTGTTGGCTTCAAACATCTGTTTTCTAGCCCAAGTTGGCAAAGTAGAAACGTTTAATCGATAAGGCATCGATGAATCATCATTTGGTCGATTTATTGATTCCGATTGAAGAGGTATTTGAAGTGATCGATTAGAAATCAATGTACTATGAGATGAATCAGAAATCAAAGGTAATCCTAGTTTCGAAGCGATTGCATTGGTCATTTCGATCGGCAATCGCCAGACAAAAATACATCCGTCACCAGAGATCGAAATCAAATGACGACCGTCTTGTGAGAATTTAAGGCCAGTGACGATTTCAGAATGGCCACTGGTAGCTGCCAAACATTCGCCAGTCTGATAATCATAAATATAGATACTTTTATCCGTACAAGATGTAGCAATAAAGGTGGCACTTGAATCGAAAGCTATCTTAATCAAAGCTCCATCATCGCCCAATGAGCCTTTGAAAGAATTGAGATTTTTTCCATTTTTAACATCGTACGAACGAATAAAACGATCTTGTGATGCGGTGACAATTTGATTCTTCTTCTGATCGATGGCCATATCGAAAAATGTAGACTTTCCGGCAACATGATGCTCCAGCCGGAACTCAGAATTAGGATCGGTTTGTTTACGAAATATCAACGATTTATCTGCACCGCAGCTAATAAGCTGTAAATTTTTTGAATTATGGCTATCGATGATGAATTTTACAGCGGTTATCGATGATGAATGATCTTCAATATTTTGTATGCAAGAATATTGGCGATTGACATCGAAAATATGAATGAAACGATCACGACTAGCAGAGACAAGTAAAGCTCTTCCGCAAGCTTCTTCGTTGGAATATTCCAAACAAAGAACTTCAGCATCATGTGCTTCAATTTTGAATAAATCTTTTTGCTCTTCAAGATCGAAGATTCGGATGTTACCACATCGGTCGCCTGTATTCGGAAGTAAAAAATTTTTGTTTTAGCTTATCTTATCAATCTAATGCAATCGGATTCGAGAGAAACCTGAAGCTAGATGTTTGCCATCGGTGGAAAATTTAATAGTTCGAACGCCATTTTTGCTATCATATTGATCGGTGCTCGAAGAACTCATCCCATTAGTATGGGAACTATTTTTTGTCATCGATAGATCTGGATCGCAAAGAAAATTTAGCTCCGGATCCATATAAAGAATTTTCATCAAATCTGAGCTGAAAAAATTTTTCTTATAAATATAGGAAGAGGATTTGTTCGAATGAACATCGATCTCAGTGTTCCATATTCGTATAGTATCATCACTTGAACAGGTCAGAAACGTTCCTGGTGGAAGAAGATTTCGGCCATTTTTCGATGCAAACGGATAGATCTAAGAGATAATCGATTGATTGAAATCCATCAGTGAACGAAATTCGGATAAACTTACATCAATATCCCATATGCAACTGGAATGGAATAGAAAAGAATTGACTTTGCCGATACGTTTGATATCATTCAAAGACCAAAAATAGATACTACGATCGGCATAGATTGCGGTGACAACTTTATTATATTCATCATAGACAACAGCAATAGTGTCGGCATATTTAGGTTTGGAATTTTGATTGAATCTCACTAGTGAGCTTATTTCAGTTCTTGATGTGAAACCTTTCGCAATATCGACGCCCAACGAATGTGGTCTTGGTAATGTACAAACAAATTCTAATGTTTGAGGTCGAAAACATCGTATGAGACCTTGAGAGCATCCGACACAGATATAATTTTGGCTTAATGTGATACAGAAAGCAGATTCAGTCTGAAATGAGAATAAGAATTAGTATTCAATTCAAATTAAATTGTTGTGAAATTAAATCTCTCTGGAGAGAAATCATCAAATGCATAAGTGAAGGACTTACCTTAAGTTCTACCCATTTATTTAATAGACGTCGATTGTTGAATTCACATAGAAGACCGGATTTGGTAATGACATAAGTGGACTCTTTCGATTCACCATGACCACATTGAACATCACAGAAATAATTGTTTCGTTGATCACCAAGTATCGCATTTCTACCCATCAATGGGAACGATTCGAATTTGCTTTTGTTAACAATTTCATTGTATTCAAGATACCAGAACTTGACATGACGATTACCAACGGTAACGAAATAATCTCCTTGCTCAGCGAACGACACCGATTTCACTTTGAGTGAGATCTTATTCGATGCAACAATGTGATTGGATCGCCAATCCCAAACATTCACCATCATATCATGTTGTGATCCAATCGAGACCACATATTTTCCATTCGGAGAGAATGCCTTTCGATTTAAGAGAAGTGAAAAAGAAAAGAAAAGAAAAATTAACCAACAATGAGAGAGAAAATGAGAGAACAAAATTTGCATCATAGATTCCAAATCAACAGAGAGACCAAGATCACATAAGATTAACGATAGATAATTATGTTTAATTAGTTTGAATCTCTACTTGAACTTCTGAACAAAATTTGAAATTTGTTGGTCGAAAAAAAAAAATTTTTTTTTTTGAGTTGTGAGGTTTCGGAAAGATATTCAATGGAATTTTTTTTTTTTTCTTCTTCTTCTTCATCTTCTTCTTGTTCAAATGTTATCCGTTGCAATTAAATTGTATTGCAATTAGAAAGCCGAGTATAGCGAGAAAAATATACTGAAGAGCTCTAGAGACGAACGGAAGAGAGATGAGAAAATTCAATGAAATGGAAGATGTTCAAATTGGAATATTTTGTCCCCTCTTCCACGTTCATTGTGTAGAATTTTGTTCGTAAAAAAATTAAGTAATTATCGAATCAAATCTTGAATAAATTATCGTTCCCTCTTCTCAACAATCCTCAATCTCGAGAAAATTTCGAATCCTTTTTGTTTTTTTGTAGTTTTTTTTTTCTTTACAAAACATAAACCATTGGATTCTATCGGTTAATTGATGAAGTCTTCTAATCTAGTTTCTAATTGATTTCTTGATGTTTTTGTTCGCAATCAAAATCATTATTCTTTTTTTTTATTGTTGTTGAATTGTTTCGAACAAACAAACTAAGCATTTGTTGAAAATTATTTTGAAATTTTTTCCGATATAAAAATTGGCCAAAATCAAATATGTTTTTGTCTTTGTCTTTGTCTTTGTCTTTCTCTCTCTCTCCTTAGATCATCAAGATCAAGGCCAGTTAATGTTTTATAATGAGAATAATTGTTTCATCGTTCCTAAGATAGTCTGATCGAACATCCTAGATTGTATTTCAAACAATCTGACCTAATTCTATTTGACCATATTGGAATGTGAATCTCTCTCGCAAAAAAAAAAAATGAAAATAAAAATAAACATCAACACACACACACACGATTCTGATTGTAGATAATTTGTTTGACAGAAGAAAAAGTTGAAGAGAGTGGAAGGAAAAAATAGAATAAAACTTTTTCTTCGAAAATTGAATGATTAATTAATCAAATGAAATATGATGATGATGATGATGATGTTGAGATTTTTTGATGACTATAATAGGATAAGTAATCAATACCTTGAAACATTTCAAACAAGGTAGATATTCGAGCTAGCGAGACACAGACACACAGTCAGAGAGAGAGAGAGGTCATCATTATATCATTTGATTCTATGATGAAGATGATTATCATCTTTCAAAAATCACAAGAAATAGACAGAAAGAGAGAGAGAGAGATAGGAAGACTTCGATCAGATCGAATCAACTTAGCTGATTGTCACGATTTTTTCGATCATCGAAAAACAAGAAGACAAGCTAACTCTTATCGAATTGTTGGTAGGCTATGATGAGAGAGAGAGAGAGAGAGTTCTGTTTTGGAACTATAAATCAAAAATTTTAGCAAGCAAAACTTGATCGAGGTATGATTATCGAATTGATGGCTTCAATTTGATCAATCGAATTAATGATCATTCGATGATTTTGAGAAATGAAAATAAAAAAAATAACCTAGTCATTGAATTATCGTAACGAATCTTTTCGAAAAGCTTTTGTTGATGATGTTATTTGAAAGCCAAAACGAAACAATGATACGAAACAAATGTGATGAGAAGAAATCTATTACAGCTTCCGTATAGGAAAGCTCTTCCTTTTTTTTTTTTTTGCTGAATTTTATCTAACTAAATCTAAATCTAGATTCTCATTCGTTATCGAATCGAGATTGTTTTAGATTGCTTAAGCTAATCTGCTATGAAGATAAATGGAAAAAAATTTAGCAGATTGATACGAATACTTACCACACAATTGATGCCATATTTGTGTCCAGATAGCGAAGCGATTAATTCACTGGTGGAAACCTCCCAAATTCGTACTTGAGGTTGATGTCCACACTGATTTTCGTAAATGAAAGAAATAAGAATCGAAATAGATATTGTCCGAAATTAAATTCATACCTCTCCAGTGACGATATATTTTCCATCTTTTGAGAATTTACAAGAAGTTATCGGCTTCTTCAACGAATTAATAATATGAAATTGTTTATTTTTTCGTTGATTGTAGAGAACCAATACGCATCTAAAGATGAGAAGATTTCGAATCGAAGATCAAATCAATCAGATTAAAAATTTATTTAGATTAAATTTATTCAGATTTCAAAAAAAATGGAAACGGAAATCGTTCCATATTTTACATACCCCGAAGAATAGACAATAGTACCAGAGAAGAGATCACAATCCAAGGCAGCATTACTGGACACTGTTAATCCGATAACTTTTTCAAGTTTTACCTAAAAGAAAGAAAGAAAGAAAGAGAGAGAGAGAGAGAGATTAATTAAACAATTAATAAGGAGAAGAAAAGAGAGAACAATCAATTTGAAACATTGAGAATGTTAATCATTAAAGTGATTAATTTCGAAAATTGAACAAAATTGATTGTTTTGTGTTTGCAAATTGATCGGAGGGGGGGGAAACAAACACACAAAACCAATTCAATATATTTTTTTCATTTTTTTTTGGAGAATTAAATTTGCTATCAAAAAAAAGAGATTAAAGGTAATTAAATCATAACAATTTTCATAACAATTAACCGGTTGATGATGGTTGGATTCATTAGAGTCCATTCGGTAATTTTTTTTTTTTTGCTTTCAAAAAATGAAATTAAACAAATTTACTCTTAATCTAATCATCGAGATCGTTGTTTTTAATTCTCCGTTTTTGTTTTTTTCGTTTTGTTGTTTTGATACTAAGATTTTTTTTATCAATGAAATGTGGATCACTAACAAAATTTGTCGTAGTTTTCCTTCGGAATTCTTTTTTCTCTTCTTCTATCTAATCGAAACCGCCGACTGATTTTCGAAATCAATTTTCTTACGGACAAAAAAAAACAAATTAAAAATTAAACAAAATCAAACGGAAAACGAATTGAATAAAAAGGAAGAGAGAGAGAGAGAGAGAGAGAGAGAGAGAAAGAGAGAGAGAGCAAAGACAAAGAGAGGAATGAAATAGCTCTATTGTTTAGAGATAGATTGTTAGATAGAGATCTTAGAGATTTGATTTGGATTGAAATGAAGTTAGAAGGAAGAAAAAAAATATTTTTTTATTTCCATTATTTTGATTTGATTTGATTTGATTCTCATTAACAAAATAAGATTTGAACTAATACAATTGATGATGCTTGATGCTTGATGCTTGATGATGATGATGATGAAGAAGCGAAGTTAGATCTTCTTCTTCTTCCCCATCAAACAGCGAAGATGGCAACGATTGTTTTTTTTTTTTTTTTTTTGAAGTTTGAAGAGAACAAAAAAAAAACAAATCTTCACAATCATTCATTGAATTTGATGGTCAAACAAAAAAAAAAAAAGATGATGCTTGGCCAATCACCAATCTCCAATCGTCAATCACCAATCACCATCTTCATTTTTGTCTTCGAGATTTTTTCGATGCTCAAAAAACATTTTGCAATGATTTAGAGCCCAGGACAAGTGAAAGATTTTGCTTCTTGAACAAAAAAAAAAGCTACGAAAACAAAGGAGCCCGAAAGGCGTCTCGTTCTTGTGGTGAAATCTAAGCGACTCTAATCGTATTCTAGTATTATTATTATTATTATCGTTGTTGTAGTTCTTGTTGTTATTCTCTCTGCCCGAAAGGGATTCGGTTCGATGGATTGTGAATGGTGAAACGAAAAAAAAAAAAACGAAAAAAAAAAAAAAACGAAAAAAAAAGGATTGTAAATACTACCACACTCACTACGCTACATTCGAATGCTTGTTGTATTCATTGAATCGAAATCCTCTATGAAATAAATAATAATAATAATAATAATAACAACAAAGATCATCGATCAATCTTCAAATGATTGGATGAGCATTGAGAAGAAGAGGAAGAAGAGGAAGAATGCGCGAAATGATTGTTGCATTTGATATTTTTTTTTTTTTTTTTTTGATGTTTGATTCAAAATCTTTTCGGATTTTCGGATGTAACAATCAAAAAAAAAAGAGTTGTAGTTTGATTTCATTATTATTATTATTATTATTATTACTATTTTTTATCGCTATAAATTTATGTAGAATAAATCTATTTGATGTATTTTTTTGAAACAAAAAAAAAAAAAAAAAAATAAATCTTCGATATTTGTTTCGAGCCTTCCGTTTCTGTTTTCGTATGAATCTAATCTTTAAAAAAAAAAACCCCTTTAATATGCTACGGAATAAACATTGCGAAAAAGGATTGAGCTTCATCAAAATAACGACAACAATAATAACAACAATTTCGTTAATAATAATAATAATAACGCGTTTCTTTTTCTCTTTCGGAAAAAGCATTCTAGATTCGATAGTGTAAGATGTGTTCAGAGAGAGAGAGAGAGAGAGAAAGATTTGCATCTGGAACAGATTTCAGGCGCTATCGATTGTTTTTTTTTTTTTTTTTTTTTTTGCTCGCAAAACAAATGAGGCGCAAAATAAATGATCTTAGCTCTCTGTCCCGAAAAAATTTGCTATTCGATTTTGCTGATATATAGAGAAGGAAACGTAAAAGAAAAAAAAATCCATAAAATCTTTCGAAACAAAGAGAGATGATTTTGTTCTGAACCGAGAGATCCTTAAAACCTAGAATGAATTTGGTGTTAAAGAAAGAGATAGAGAGAGAGAGAGGGGGGGGAAGAAAAAATTTGAAGATTTCTTTCGGAAAGTTTAATTGCTTCGAAGCATCACAAAGACAGCGGACACACACAAACACACACACGGACATATCGAGACATCAACATTCGATGTTACTCTTGCCGATTACGAACAATAAAAAAAAAGATTATCGTAGAATGGAGCAAAAAAAAACATCACAATAATAATAGATAATAATAATAATAATAATGAGAGTTAGGGCAATGAATGAATCAGATAGAGAGAGAGAGAGAGAGAGAGAGTTAGAGACAAGATAAAGGAATGAAATGAATTTAATTATTATGATGATGGATGCTCTTTGGATAGCTCTCGTTATTTTTTTTTTCATTTTATTTTATTTTATTTTTCTTCTATCTGAGTTTTAGTTTTAGTTTTTTTTTTTGATTTTTTCTCCCGCTCAAAACTTCATCATTCATTAAGAGCTTGACGGTGAAAAAAAAAAAGAAAAAAAAACCCGTCGTCGACCCATCTGGAGATATCTGGAACGTCGTTTGCAACGATGAAAAAAAAAATGTAGTATTATGGCGAAGAGAGAGAGAGAGAGAGAGAGAGAGAGAGAGAGAAAATATTCACAAACGAATTACACACACACACACACAGGTAGATAGATGGAGAATCATCTAACCAGGTAAGAGAGAGAGAGAGAGAGAGAATGTATCTTTTATATCTTAAAAATCAAAGATAGATACATTGATTATTGCCATTATTATTATTATTATTATTCTTTTGTATTATTCTCTACTTTCGAGATCTTCGAAAATGAGAAAACAGCTAACGGATCTTATCATCATAATCAGCATCAGCATCAGCATCAGCATTAGCATCATCATCATCATCATCATGAATAGATCGCATATTTTGGGCGATCATCCAAAATGGACCATCATCTTTAATCATCACCATCTTCAATCATCTTCATCATAATCGTCATGAAGATCATGATCAATATATTTTCGTTTTTTTTTTTCTTTCTAATTATTTTTGTTGTTGATCGAGAACAACATCCAATATTATAGTTTGTTTAATTGTTTTGTTTTTCAAACAAAATCTTTTCTTAATCCTTTTTTTTCTCCCGTTGATGTTTGTTGTAATGTTTCGGATAAAGTGAACAATAATTTTGGCCTCAAGATCATCGAAAGAGATTAAAGTTGGATCGAGAATAGATCGAGAGAGAGAGAGAGAGAGAGAGAGAGAGAGAGAGAGAGAGAGAGAGAGAGAGAGCGAAACAAAGTTTGATATGATTTCCTTCCCCCCTCTCTTCTTAATTCATTTCTTAGTGGCCGCTTGAAGGTTAGCCATTGAAGCAGCCAATATTCTTTTGCAGCTTTACAGCTTCAAACTTGTTACAATAGTTATCGATTTGTTTTCCCTCTAAGTTTTTGATATTTTCGACATTTTCGATGCACAAGAGAAGCTAACAAGCGTAGAGAAAACTTTGATCAAAAAAAAAAAAAAAAAAAAGTTATCGAAGATTGAATGAATGAATGAGTGATTTGTTTTTCTTTGAAAATTTCATTTTAGTTTCGTAGACATCTCTTCTTTCAAATCATTCGATCATCAAGAACGCTATAGTCTTATTCGAATTCGAGCTAATCGTTGTCGATCATAATCACCATCACCATAGCCATCATCGCCATCATCATCATCATCATCATCATTATCTTCATCAAATCTTCATCTCAATCGTAGAATTTGATAAAGAATAGATATATCTTTTCAGTGCTCTAGATTCTTCTAGATTTGATCTTCAAAAAGTCAGAAGAGGGGGAAAAAAATTTTCCGTTTAAATTATCATAAAACTTTTTTTTTTTTTTTACAATAATTTTTTTTAATCTGTATAAATCCAACATAATTAGTAAACTAAGATCAGTTGGAAGAGAGAGAGAGAGAGAGAGAGAGAGAGAGAGAGAGAGAGAGAGAGAGAGAGAGAGAGAAATTAGAGCAAACAAAGTGAAATCAAAATGCTATCAATCAAAAAACAAGAAAGAAGAAAGAAAGAAAGAACAAAATAGATTTGATTCGAATAGAAATAAGGTATTATTTTGAATTGAATCGAATTGAATCAAATCAAATCGAACAATTGGAACAAAGAAGAGCGAGCGAGAGAGAAAAAAAAACAAAAAAAGGATTAAACAAGAAAAAGATGGATCGTTTGATGTTTAATATTAGCTAGAATAGATTCGATTTGGAAAATTTCAACTTGAAAACAAAAATTAATTTTTAACAATAGCTATATTTTTGATGAGCTATCAATTCATTTCGCTCATCGGATTGATCGGAACAAAAACGAGAATAAATTAGATATTAAGTGAATTCAATTGAATTCAATTATAAAAAAAGTTTACATTTGATTGAAGAGCTGCTAATAGTCCGATACGATTCAATCGAAAATGGTTTCGATTTGGATCCGGAATTGGATCGATTCAAGTCGAATCATAACTTCGATACAATACAATAAGATATCCATCATCTTAATCATTTGATTATAAAGTGTTAAAGAGAGAGAGAGAGAGAGAGAGAGAGAGAGAGAGAGAGAGAGAGAGAGAGAGAGATTATCGTAAAGAATTGTGTGGCCAGTGTTGTGGATAGCTAATCAGAGAGATCAATCGAGATCATTCAATTCAGCTATCTCTCTCTCTCTCTCTCTCTCTCTCTCTCTCTCTCTCTCTCTCTCTCTCTCTCTCTCTCTACAAACTAGACTCTCTATATTATTTGAGAGGGGGGGAGGGAAAAGAAATTAATTAGTATTATCGGATTGAAATCAATCAAATCGAGCAGATGAAGATAGCTTTAATCTTTCAATGTACAATCAAAACTTAGTTTAAACTAGTTTGAATTTTTTATTTTTTTTTTGGTTTTCATTTTGTTCGAAACGTTCAAAGCTTTTTTTTTTGGAATGAAATAATTAAGAGAATTATTAAGGCAGATTTAATCTGAGGATGAGATTAACAACTTTTTTTTTTTTTTTTTGAAATATTAACTATCTCTTCAAGCGATCCAACCAAAACTGGTTCAATCATACATCATTTTGAAGTGGAAGAGAGAAAAAAATAAAAAAAAAATAAAAAAAAATTCATCGAAATCTAGTAAATTTAGCTGTGAATTGAGATTAATTAAGAAGGTATTAGAATGGAATAATTAATTCTCGCAAAAAAAAAAACGCCAACAACAACAAACGTCATTCCAAACGAAATAAATTACCTCTGGATAACGAATGAAGCTATTGAATTGGGTTTGCGAACAAGGACCAGTGTTAGCGGATGAATTGTTTACGAAATTCGTCACTACAGAACTTGAATGTTCCATTATTTTTTGATTGTTGATTTAGAAAATGAATTGAATTAATAAATGAGAAAGATCAAAATCGAGATGGCCGCGAATGTATTGATGGCGCGATTCGAATAGCTTCAATCGAAGCTTTTAGATCAAATTCATCAAGATTTCGGATGGCGATTCGAATGACTTTTAAATTTTTCGCTACCAATGATGGAATTAAGAAGAGCTTTGGTATCGATGTCATTGGCATTGAAAGCAAACAAACCAAAAAAAGAAACGAAAAAAAAAAAATTTTTTTTTTGATCACCAAATTATGCACAAGCACATCTAACTGGTGACACTTTTGGACTAGTCACCACAAAAAAAAAAAATAAATAAATAAATAAAAAGCTCAGAATTATTTCTTCAAACTCTCGAATGGAACAATCGATTCGATGATGATGAAGAGGAAGATTTTCGAGACGAAAATTTTATCGATAATTATATTTTTTTATTCTTTGGCACTCTCGAATATTCAAAAAAAGAAAACGTAAGGTGAGGTTCATCGGGGTTGAAAATTTTCATTTTTTTTTTTTTTTTTGGTTGTAGGGTTAACAAACCAAACCCAAGAATGAAAAAAAATAGAACCAAACCCGATTGGATCGGATTTTGATTTGCACCAAACGAAATTATTCAAGAAGAGAGATCAGTACATTGTTATTGTTGTTTGATTGATTTCACGCAATTTCAAATCGAACAAATTTATTTTGTTCCATGGGACATTGACCAATGTCTAGAAAAACGACAAAAAGAGAGAGAGAGAGAGAGAGAGAGAGAGAAGTTCAATGCGATCTAATTGGGTTCGAAGCGAATAGAGAAAACAATCAAAAACGAAACAAACTTAGTTGAAAGAAAAAGGCAGCAAAGCAAAAGCAAAAGCAAAGGCGTAGGCCCAAAAAATCAAATTTATTGAGCAGAAATTTATCAATTTTCTCCTCCCCTCTCGATTCTCTTTTTTCTTCATTTCGATCATCGATCTGATTGGGAAACAAAATCGATCCAAAACGAAACGAAACAAGACAAAAATGATACAGACACCCACATGAACCGATATGTGTAACACACAGAGAGAGAGAGAGAGAGAGAGAGAGAGCGAACGAATCACAAAATCTTCAACGAAATCTTAGTCTTTTTTTTTCTTGTTCATCTCGAATATGAGTGACAAAATTTTTTTTTTTTTTTTGGTTTGAAACACAAAGAGAAGAAACAAAAAAAAAGGAAAGAAAAAATTATATCTATAAAATCAATTTTGATTGATCGCGTAGTTTTTTTTTTTTTTTTTTTGATGGATCACATCTCAATCGAAATGGTTCGATTTCGTTCAAAAAAAAAAGAGATATTTAACTCTAAAAAAAAAAAGAGATATCTTTGATGATAAGATTTTCTCTTCTGAAAGAATGTGTTGTTTGATGATGATGATGTTTGATGGTAAATTGGTAGAATGATTTCGTTGTCAACCAAACAAACCACGACAACAATCAACAACGAAAGCAACCACGACAACGATGATGAAAACGATGACAACAATTTATCAATTTATGCAATTTTATGTAGCAATAATAATTATTAGAGATATCGATGATGATTGATATTCAACAAACGAGTGAAACCAATCGAAAGAGAGAGAGAGAGAGAGAGAGGAAGCGGAAAGAAGACCGATTGGAGAGTAAACCAATCAAACTGAATCCTAAAAAATTTTGTTTTGAAACGTTTGGAGTTTTTTTTTTCTTCAAGACATCATTTTGAAGAAGCATTCGATCAGGTTGCATCATACAGTTTTTTTTTTTTTTGCAAACAATAAACAAAAAAAAGATTTTCGAATTGGAATTATTTTCGGAAACAAACGAAAAAAAAAATGGATAAAAGAAAGAAAGAAAGAAAGGTGACAAACTGTCCGATTTGATGTGTTTGCGAAAAGTTTTTTTTTTTTATTCTCGCCTGTTTTTCAAATGATTCATCTGAGAATCGATCTTTTCTCCATAACACAACACCTAGACATTTTCACTCAAAACCATAGAGAAAGAGAACATAGAGAGAGAGAGAGAGAGAGAGAGAGAGAGAGAGAACAGACATCGAGAGATGAGATCAAAGAACAACTGTTTGAATGGTGTGATGTTTGTGGTATGCTAGTTTTTTTTTTTTTTTGATGAATAATCTTTTTTTCTTTCTCTACTCTATCGTCAGAATAGAAATAATCGTTTGGTTCAAAAGTCCAGTTTATCAAAATGGTAATAACTAGCGGAAATGGCTAGAACTAAGCTATGATGTTCATGAAGTCTATGAATAGTTTGCATGGAGAAGAGAATAGGAAATTTTTTTTATTTTATTTTTTTTTTCGTAATGGAAGTATGAAAAAAGAAATACAGATCGAATAGAAAGAGAGAAATAGAAAGGAAAAAAAAACAATCTATCTCGCATGGAAGACTAGCCAGACAGCTTCGAGTTAGTCGCTATCGAGAGAAATAAAAAAAAAAAAAAGCTATAAACTAGGTTTGAATATATTTTTATATAAAAAGAAGAAGAAGAAGAAGAAGAAAAAGTTTGTGAAGAGATTTTTTTTTGGGAGAGAAAAATGCTAGCTAACCTTGTCCGAAGGGCGATCACACTGAACTTAGACACAGGTAAAGCAATCAAAGAGAGCAATGAGAGAGAGAGCAGAAAGAAGGAGAGAGAGAGAGAGGAATTTCTCAACTACGATCATCATTGAACAGAACAACAAACAACCACACCAAAATAAAATTTGAAAATTTTCAAAAGAATTTCAACGAGAAGAGCTGAAATTGTAAACAGAGAATCGGATTCAAAGTTTGGTTCCAAAAACAAAATGAAAAAAAAAATCATTTTTCTTCTAATCTAATCAACAAAACAACGAGAATGGGAAATAACAAAAAAAATTTTCAATTAAAACCACATCTACAAATTAAAACATTCTATTCTTTGGTTTTGTGATTTTTTTTTCTCGATTTCGATTTCGTTTCGAAGAAAATTTCGAAAGAATCAAACAGGTGTGTGTGTGTGTGTCTGTGTTTGATTTCCCATCGCCATCATTAGCTATAGAGAGAGAGATAGAAATGTAGGAAAGAAAAAAAAATCTATTGAACCAAATTGAACATTCGATGTGAATGCGAAATTTGATAAAAAAAAAATTCAATCACAAACAATATTTTGCAAACAAATATAATCAATCGATCATTTTTTTTTTGGAAAACCATTTCAAGCGATATGGAAATTAGGATCGAATCGAGAAAAGAAAAGAATCAAATCTTCATTCAATCAATCAAAAAACATTGAGATTTATTCTGTTTCGAATTCGGATTCAGATTCGAAATTCGATCGAATCAGTGAGAGAAAGAGAAAAAAGATCAATAGACTGACTATTGTGTCTGCTTATCCAGAGAATCGTGGATGTTTTTCTAGAAAATCAATCCAAAAAGATAGCAACAACAGGAAGAAGAAGAAGAAGAAGAAGAGAGAGAGAGAGAGAAATTCATAATTAAAGGACAATGATCTGTCAACATTGATAGATATTTGGTGACTGGTTTGACCAGTCAAAAGATTGAATGGATTGATAAAAATGATTTCTGGAAAGAAAAATGATATCGAGAGAGAGAGAGAGAGAGAGAGAGAGAGAGAGAGAGAGAGAGAGAGAGAGAGAGAGAGAGATGATTAGTGAAAATGATTTCGAATAAGAAACGAAATAGATAAGCTTAGTTAGGTATCAAATCAACAACCAACAAGCAAATCAGACAGTCAAATAGATTTTGATCAATCGAAATAATCTTGAAAAATCGAATAGGAAACCGGATAATCGGTAATCTAAATCACTCCCAATTAATCATCAGTATTGTTCGCGTGCAACGAATATAATATATTGTAATGAAGATAAGAGGAGAGAGATTGAGAAGAATTCAACAAAGTAAGCCTTAAAAAAACAAAAAAAAAAAAAAAGTTAAACAGTTAGGAATTTAGATTGATTCAGATTGTAATCGAAACTATTTCGGATTTTTTTTGCATTTATTCAGTGCATATTCCCCCCCCACTCTCTCTCTCCCCATGAAGAAAAAAATCTAGGACTCTGATTATTATCTAATTGAGATAGAATGAAGTGATGGAGACAGACAGAGAGAGAGAGAGAGAGATAGAAATCCAAAATTAACCAAAAAAAAAAAAAAAGAATAGCTATTCGATTGCTTCGAATAGGAAAAAGACAAAAAGATTTTGAATCAAAAAAAAAGTCGGTAAAAGAAGAAGAAGAAAAAAAAATCCAACCTTTTTTTTTAATACCAGAAAGAGAGAGAGAGAGAGAGAAAAAAAAATCAATCCAGATCAAAATGAATCTGATGAAAAACTAAAGCCAGAGTGATGGCTGTGAAGAGAGAGAGAGAGAGAGAGAGAGAGAGAGAGAGAGAGAGAGAGAGAGAGAGAGAGAGAGAGTACCAAATTTTTCCCCAAGAGATGCAATGATGGGCAAAAAAAAAAAAAGAAGATGGAAATGGAAAAAAAAATCTCCATCACACATTTGCAAAATGATAATGGAGATCTCTCTCTCTCTCTCTGCTCGAGATGAAAGAAAATCCTCTTTTTCTTTCCGAAACAAACCGAAACCTCTCAACGAGGTTAACCTTTCGAGAGGAAAAGAGAGAGAGAGAGAGAGAGAGAGAGAGAGAGAGAGAGAGAGAGAGAGAAGAGAGGTATCATTTAGATTATCATTCGATTCGTTTTAGAACAGTAAATTCTTTTGTGGCAAAAAAAATAGAAAAAAAATAAATTTTTTCTTTACGTTCGTTTTGCGAAGAGATTGTCAAAAAAACAGAAAAAAAAGAAACAGAAAAAAAAAGATTGGTTTCGCTTACTTTCGAATCGATAGTTCCATTACTATGACTGTTTCGTTTGAGACCAAGTTTTCTTATGATAGTTCTAGTCTGACTGGTTGTACCATCGAATGGATCGACCAAAGGTTGTTGATGATATTGGTGTTGTTGTGATTGTTGATGTTGATGACAATCATTATTAGATTGATCTTCAAAAGGATTATTTATGGATTCGTATCGTTCTGTTGTGGCAATCCATTCACCACCATTCGATGGTTGATTATTATTAGAATCATTATTATTATTGCTATTATTATTATTGTTGTTGCTGCTGCTGTTCGTTTGGTGATAAGCAATAGATTGAAGTGAATCTCGACGAATTGTCGAAGATTGAAAAGCTGGTATGAAAGACATCGATGAGATAGAGAGATTGACAAGAAGAAGAAGAAGAAGAAGAAGTAAAAATATTGATCATTAACTAGAATCATTCAAATTGATGATGCCATCAAGAGGAAGATGGAAAAAAGGAGATGAAGATCTTTGAGATGAGAATCTTTTCGATCCAAATTATCACCTCCCGATTATCACGTGAAACATTGAGCTATTTACGGAATATGTTTCGATGTTTGAAATAAAAAAATTTCGTTTCGAAAAATTCTGTCCGGAAAAAGGAAATTGGAGTAAAAAAAGATGAAGAAAAAAAAAATAATTAGAAATCCATTGAATTTCTTTGATTGACTACGAATTATTATTATTATTTTGATTTTGTAAAAAGAAAATAGACTCTAGAAAAAAAATAACCTAGTTTTCAGGATCTTTCATCCAATCTTAGATTTCGGACAAATTATTCTTTTTTTTCATTTTTCATTTTTTTTTTCTTTTTTTTTTGCTCTTTCGATCAATGAATGATTATAATTAATTATTTCTGCTCGATTATTCTCTTCCACCCCTCTCGTTCTTCTCCGAACCTCTCCACCTAGACAATCAATGCAAATTTATAACAGAGAAAGATAGAGAGAGAAAAAATTGATTGATTGAATAGAGATGAAATGATGTCGATCAATGATGTTGATGATCATCATCATCATCAACATGATCAGATCGACTAATCAAAAAGGCAAGAGAGAGAGAGAGAGAAGATGTGTTGGATAACTTTGAAGCATCGCAGATGGAAGATTGAGTTGAAGAGAAGAAGAAAGAGGAAAATTTGTTGGATGAATTTGATTGCTTATTTATATTCAATTTAATCTAGAGAAAAGACGAAAAACGAAGACGAACAAGAGGAAGATGAAAAACAAAAAAAAAAAAAAAAAATGCACCGAAATAAGTATCCAATTTTAGATCGAGCTAGCTTCACTATAGCTATAGCTAAGCTATTATTGGTCATCGTCATCATCATCATCACCAACATCATATTGTGTTTTGAATCGATTGGATTCTTTTTTGATTAGCGATGAAATCAAAGCAATGGTAATAATAATAATAATAATAAACTGGTACAAATCTTATCGATTTGTATCAGTGTTTAATTTTAGTTTCGAACGTAAAATAATAATAATAATAATAATAAAAACGAAGGTAAAATAATTTTCATTTAACGTTCATTTTGTTTTTTTTTTTTTTTTTGCATTTTGCTAGAGATTAATGAATTGGATAGATTTTTTTTTTTTTGAAGAGGATGAAGATGAGATGATAATGATCGAGGTTTTGGTTAAAAAAAAAAAAGGAGATTCAAAGTTTTCTCTCTCTCTCTCTCACTCTGTGTGTTGAAAACAAAAAGATCTGCTTTCTTATTCGAAAAGATTTGCTACCAACAAAGTGGTATCGAGTGAAGAGCGAGAGAAAAAAATTTTTTTTTGAATATAATAGGATCGATGTTCCTAGGAGCTAGAGCTAAAATGCTCATTGAATGAATAGATCAAATCTGGCCCTACAGAAAGAGAGAGAGAGAGAGAGAGAGAGAGAGAGAGAGAGAGAGAGATAAACCAAATTTTTTTTGTGATTACTTTTGTTTTGTTTTTTTTTTTTGAATGCTAGATCTCATAATCGATTTCTAATTAATAACGCCCTTCAGCTAAATAATTGATTTTTGCATTTAAAAAAGAAAAAAAAGATTTAGTGAGGAAAATTTTGATCATAAAAATGAGAAAAATTGGCTATTGAAAATTTTCACTCGATTCGATTCGATTTGGTATCGCTATTAGTTTTACATTCTCTTCTTTTTTTTTTTTGCAAAGTTTCAATGCAGATGTCATAGAGGTGTTTCGCTTCTATTGCTTCTATATTAGTATCGAAATATTTTGGCACCAAACTAGGATAGCGTAATGTTTTGCACGCACGAAAACGAATAAAGTATATCGAATTATAATCGAGATTTCATCCAGTCAGATAGAGAGAGAGAGAGAGAGAGAGAGAGAGAGAGAGAGAGAGATGATCTCTTGATTTGATGGAGAAAAAAAAACTTCGATCACAAAACCTCAACCAACACCATTGAATGTCATCATTGAAAACAATCGAGAATATTCAGATACGGATTAGGCAAACAATTTAATCGAAACTGGAAAAAAAGCGAAGATTGATTTAGATTCAATCTATCGAAAATTTATCCATGAGGAAAAAAACAATCAAAATTTTTTTCTAAAATTGTGATGTAACCTAACCTCACACAGAGAACTAATCAAGCTAACCTAACCTAACCTCACATTGAGAACTCATCAAGCTAACCTAACCTCATATGGAGAACTCCTCAAACTAACCTAACCTAACATCATATGGAGAACTCATCAAGCTAATCTAACCTAACCTCACGTAGCAAACCTTACAGTTCTAATCTAACATAACCTCACATAGCAAACCTCACAATTCTAATAAAACCTAACCTCACATAGCAAACCTCACATAACTGATCTCAGACAGGAATACTTGATATTTTTGATGATTAATGCAGACGGTTCTTTATGTAGACGCATACTTTCTGAAATATCTTCTTTTTTAAAAGTTTCTATTGGAATAAATGATTGAGTTTTAGATGATTGTATGGATCATTTTTAAAATCTTTCAATCGCCGACAATAAAGATTCGAGAGACTCTTAACACAAAAAAAAATTTCCTCTTTATTATTTCAATCGATGAAAACAATCGAGATTGTTCCAAAAGATTTTGGAGATTGAAAAGAATCTAAATTTAGTCTAGAGGAAAAAATAAACATTCAAAAAATAACAAGAGGATCTTCGATGGATTTCTCTATCGAAAAAAAAGTTCGATAGTTTTAAGATTTCCACTCGTTCATCAAAAGATTGATCTTTTGATGATTGTTGAGCCAATCCACAAAGATATTGTACTGTTTGGTAATGGAACATTTTTTTTTTTTTTTGTTGAAAAGATCTTTTATAAATCACTCAAGAAATGAAGTCAACAAGAGCTTGATTTGATTCGATTTGACTTGATTTGATTCGATTTTCATTCAAAATTCTAATTGAAATTTTATCGAACCAAACTTAAATCATCGGATATTCGGATAAAAACATAAGAATAGATCACAACATTGATCAAGAAAGAGATTTCAAAAAAAAAAAAAAAAAAAGATGAAATGATCGAAAGATCATTGAAGAGTGTAAAAACGATCCAAAGTGGTTAAAGTTCATTAGTTGAGTTGGAACAAACTTTGTAATGATGATTGCTCAATGAATCAATTATCAATATTGATTTTTCAACGATAGAAATAATAATAATAATAATAATTACTATTTTCTTTTTTCTTAAACAATTAGCGAACAAGAAACAATCGATAATGTAAATGTCGATGAAGATTAGATTGTTAATAATAATAATAATAATAATAATAATAATAATAATAATAATAATAATAATAATAATAATAATAATAAAGAGAAGATTGATGAGAAAGTATTTCAATTTACCAATTTGATATCAAAATGGCTTCAATTATATTTTGTTTCTCACTTAGAGGGAAAACTTTTTCTTTCTATTTTTTTTTTTTTCGTTGATGATGACACACACACACACACACACACACACACACACACACACACACGCAGACAATAGATAATCGAGTTTGTTATTAGAAAAAAAAAAAAAAAGATAAGCAGATGATTTGTTGTTTGAGATTTTTCTCTTCACAGTAGAGTATCACATCAAATATTTCTCTTTTCGAACATAAATTATGTTTTTGTTTTTTTTTTTTTCATTTCTCTTCATTTCAAATCACAGGTGAGTGTTTTTGTTTTCATTCCAAGCATATGGCGTCATCATCGATGAATCAATGAAACAAGAAAGCATGATTTGGAAACAAAAAAAAAACAATGTTCGGTTTTCGATCTTATTTCTCATAGAATAGAATAGAAGAAAAAGATTAGAAGAAAAAGATTAGAAGAAAGCATACAGGTAAATTTAGTATTCAACGATTGCGAAACCTATCGAGAAGAAAGAAAAAGAAAAAGAAAAAGAGAGAGAGAGAGAGAGAGAGAGAAAGAGAATGGAATGGAACACAAAAAAAACTGAATGATAGTAACAGTAACGAAACACCACCACTTCTAATCGGAACAACAACGACAACAGCAACAACAAGGGCCTATGAAGGTAATGGATAATGGATGATAATAATAATAATGGCTGAAAATATAGACGAAAAAAAAAATGATCATAACCAAAACATAACCACCGATACCACAGAGTTCAACCAAAACAAATCATTCATTTACGGAAGAACAAGAACCAGAAGAAGAAGAAGAAGAACAACAACAACAACAACAAGAAAATAACCGAAAATTTTGTTTTTTTTTCACTACGACTATGTTAAATCATATTAGAATCGAATGAATTAATGCCAAAGCAATGATCATCATCATCATCATACAACGTTGTTGCCATTCACTATCACCACACCATCAACAATTATCATCATCGAACGAGAGACACAGAGAGCGAGAGAGTTAGGTTAGACAAAGTTAGGGCAAACGAAGCTATCCTAAGCTATTGCAAAGCTGTTTTTTTTTTTTTTTGAACAAGGATTCGAATTGGAGAATCTTTTGAAAATGAACGAGGAAACGAAAAATCGAACTATTACGAATCGTAGTAGTATAGGAGAGGGAGAGAAGCGAAAAATTATAAAAAAAAAAAACGAAGACCAAATCGAAAAGACAATAGCGATGATAGTATTGATGGTGTTAGTGTTAATGTTGATGTTGATATTTCGATGATGAGAATTTCTTCTTCCATCGAAAGAAGATTTATTTATTCGGACCAATTCGGAACCGCTTGGTTCGATAGCGGTTCCAAAACTCTCTTTCACGCGCGTACACATACTTTTCTTCCTCTCTCTCTCTCTCTCTCTCTCTCTCTCTTCTTTTCCTCCTCTCTTTGGTTCTGCTTCTTCATTAGCGATACCATTTTCATTCGTACAGGTATGAAATGAAATTACAGAGAAGATTCACTACAATACAATACAATACAATGCAATGCAATGCAATGTGTTTTCAGATCGATCTGTTATTATTGTTGTTGTTGTTGTTGTAGGTAAAATATTCTCACTAATTAATCAAGTAGTAGTGGTATTATATTAGCATACCGAGGAAGAACATTTCGTAGATGATTTTCTCTCTCTCTCTCTCTCTCTCCAGTCCTAGAAAAATTCAACAATTTGTTTGCAACTAGATGTAGAATTCTCAATGTTTGATCCTAGAATCGAATTCCTTCGCTTTTCGCTTTGCTTGTGACCATTGATGGTGTCACCACTTGAATGGTATGGTTGTGGATGGCGATTGTGAAATACATGCTGTGCTGAGTCCAAAGTCCTTGCATCAATCATCTACTCAAACCGAGCGTTCTTGAAGCAATTAGTTAAGCAACGTGTTGATCAAACGTGATGTTTAGTTTAGATTAGATTCGTTCGGTTTGATTGGGTAAACTATTCAACTATTCAAAACAAATTCAAGGCATTTTTTTTGCTGGTCCCTAGTTTTTAACAAAATCTTCTTGCAGCCTCGAATCTGATTTTCAAGTCAAAAATTTATATTTTTTTTCCGCTCAAAATCACTCAGATAGCGTCCTCTAGCAATTTTTATTGAAAGATTCTGGTTTGAATTTTTCTGATATAGATGGCAGACAAAGTCTCGGGTAGATAAAGATTTCGATTTTTGGTTCCTGGCGCGAACAAAATTTTTTTGAAGGCTATTTTCATTGTTGGATAGAAAAAAGAATTTCTATTATTTACTGATTATAGAGCTAAAATTTATTCTCATTCAAATGACATTTTCTTTCGCAATTTCAGCCTATTTCTTAAATCCATCAATCTAAGAATAGAATTCTTCGAGAAGAAAATCCTTTAAAAAATCAAAACTTTTTCGATTTAATTATTATTGGATTTATTTCGATTATTTTCATATTGCATCTGAATCGAAAAGAAATTTTTCATTTTTTTTCTTCGCTGAAACCAAAAGCAAAAAAAAAAGTTCCGTCGGTGAAGAGTGTCGAAAGAGATTAGAAGAAAGTATCCATCTAGAATTGACAGGTCGTGTGTTTGGTTAATGCTTTAGAGATGACGAAATTCTCATCGATTAGATAATCGAACGAACCATAAAGGCAATTGATTTGGACCCTAGGAACTTTAGACATCGAAGATTATTGAGGAAGAGGGAGAGAGAAAGTGAATGATGATTTTTTTTCTTATTCTATCGAAAACAAATCAAATTCCACCTACCATTGCAATCTATGCAAATCGAATGTTGTTGTTTTCATTCATTCATTTTATTTCCGGTCGTTAAACTCTCATCACAAAAGAGATATTAGAATTGGATCTGGGAATTGTAATCGAAGGTATTCTCAACGAATCAATCGAGAATGATTTTGATTCAAATCATCCAAAGTGATGACCATAAAATTGAATTTGTCAGCTTTTTTTTCCAAAAATAAGATTTCCCATTGAACATTGAGAGCATTAAAAATTGTTGACTTTTAAAGTCTAAATCTTTTAGTCTATTATTTTGATTGCAAATTCCAATTGGAACTCAATTTGATTCTAGGTCCATCATTGTTATCCATCTCCGAAATTGTTTGATTTAGGGAGAAAATCCTTCACAAAAATGTTCAAAATGCGACCTCGGCAAACAGCCGATAACATAACTACACTGTGAAATCATCGAGAAGCTTGAATCAAGAGAAAAAGAAAAAGATGTTCCATAAACAAACATTTAAGGAATAAGAGTTTGTGATTTAGTCGAATCAAACAGGAGTGGAGATCAAAGTTTTCTTGTTCAAAATTTAAATCCCTTGATTGTAATAATAATAATAACAATAATAATATTAATAGAGTAGATTGCAACTCCACGAAAATTTTAGAATCAAATCTAACGAAAACCAAACGGAATCGTTTCGAATTAGAAAAAAATAACAAATGATTCTCATAGAGACAGAGAGAGAGAGAGAGAGAGAGAGAGAGAGAGAGAGAGAGAGAGAGAGAGAGAGAGAGAGTCAAATCTAGGACCCAATTTTTTTCCCATATTGGTCCTAAAAAAAGGTATTCGATTCCGAGATAAATGACTCTCTCTCTCTCTCTCTCTCTCTATCTCTTTCTCTCTCTCTTCTGAATCCAAATCCAAAAGCCATTCGTTGTTGTTGTAACATCGAATCAAATTCGACAATCATTTAGAAAATTCACGAATTTCACATTTACGACATTGCAAAAAAGTGGTCCAAATAGACTTTGGAGAAAAAAAAACCTATCGAAAAGATTAAACGAAATGAAAAATTTTTGTTGAAATCAGATAAAGAGGGTTTTTTTGGGATTTTTTTTTTTGACTACAGCATCATTCTTCCTCCCCCTTCTCGTCTTTGGATTTTTTAATTTCAAAAAAAGAAAAAAAAATGAAAATGGCAAATCAAATCTGATCAGATCGACGTTCTCGATCAACATCCGGCCTTTAATATAATTTTTCTCCTCTCTCTCTCTCTCTCTCTCTCTCTCTCTCCAAATTATCTTAGCTTTATTATCTAGTCACCGATGTCGATGATGATGATGATGATGATGATGGTTATGATCAGATGGTGGTTTTTGATGAACGAGATTTAGAGAGCCAAAAGATCTAGGCTCATCGAAACATCATCTAGGCTCACCTTGAAGCTCATCCCAGACTCAATGCTTAGATACTGTTTTGATCGAAAAGAAATTTAAAAAAAAATATAAAAAAAACTGAAGCTTTCATTTATTTTTTTCATTTTTCATTTATTTTTTTTTTATTTTTTATTCATTTCATTACAGTTGTTTATGTGGCAGATAGATTTCTAACGAGAAACGTTTGTTCTATTAGTTCATTGTTGTTCACCAAAACGACCAATAAATATTATCGGACACACCTTGTTTCTCATTGAATCGTTGCATTCGATTTTTACCAACAAAAAAAAAACCGCAATGAATAATATTGAATCGACCATCTGATATTCATTAAACTAATTATGATCATCATCATCATCATCATCATCATCATCAGCGTTGATGATCATGATTTCCTACGAATCGATCTTATCTTTCCTACCTTTCTACCTATCTACCTTTTTTTTTTTTTTTTTTTTTTTGAATTGATCTGTTCAATTTGAACTGATCTCTGGGGCCAATGTTCTCTCTCTCTCTCTCTTTCTATCTATGTCTCTGTTTATCTTTCTGAGTGAAATATTATTGGACATTGATAAGCAACTTAATTAGTTTTCGATTAATTGAATCCAAAAATTCAGATTGCTAATTTCGAGAAGAAAGGCCTTTAGATTAGACCGATTATTTCGATTGCTTCATAAATTGATCTATGATTTTGTTTTTTGTTTTTTTTTTAACACAAATTAGGTAAAGCGAAAGACTTCGATGTGAGGAGGTGGAAATGGATTTTTTTTTCTCCAATCCACATTTTCATCCATTTTGAATTCGAATAAATTATTATGAAGCTATGTTCTATGAAGATAGAGTTGAGAAGAAACGCAGTCTTAGTTTAGTCTGTTTTTTTTTGGTCTCTCTTTTTAAATTATAAATGAGCAATCGAGTTTTCTGGTCTACGTTTTATTTTTTTTTCGCTTGCAAATATCTAATATTATTTATTTCTGGTAGTTTTTCTCCAATCTTATGGCCGCTATCGTAATACTATGGTCTCTCTCTCTCTTGGGCTCTCTTATTTGATCCGTCGTTTCAGACTTCGAAGATGCCCTTCTTTAATAGCAATGAAGCAGACGAACAGAGAGAAGACCCTAGGCCTTTCTCATACTCTAGGCTCTGAATCGGTGCTTCTCTACGGATTCTTCTAATTAGCTTCCATTTTCTCTACGATATTGCATCATTTCTTTCTGTATCGTCCACTTTTCGACATTCTGGACGGCTGGATGGTCTCTAGGCGCTGAAGATCGAGACCATTTTGGATCATCAATTTCGGTCTGAAAGTATTGCATTTAATTTCTACGCTATTCATTCGTTTTTTTTTTTGATTCTCTATTCCTAACATTGAAATTAATGTTGATCTAGGTCTCTGGGAGATGGGAATGAAATGAATCGCAAATATAAAAAAACTTTCAATAGCAACGAACAGTGGTGAAAATTCCATAGTCCCATTGGCCATGTTCGTCAATGTTCAATAATTGAATCACTGAGACAGAAGCGATAGAGTTAGAGGAGAAGAAAAAGAAGAAGAAGAAGAGGAAGAGAGAGAAAGAATGAAGCTGTGAAAGAAGAATTGAAAATCTAAAAAATAAACGAAGCAAAGAATGCAAAGCAAAGCAAAGCAATGTAGAGTGAAGGAGCTAAAGGGTATAGAAAACAAAATGTAGATACAGAGAACCAGAGAGAGAGAGAGAAAAAGAGAGAGAGAACGAATGAAATTGTTTGCATAATGAAAAAAATAAAATAAAATGCAATAAGCAGAGAATAGATTCCGGGGAAGAGTTGGAGAGGACCCACACACACACACACACACACACACACATCACATCACTGTCGCCATTCCATATCCGATATCACTGCATCATCATCATCATCATCATCATCATCACCACCATCATCCATGTATCAAACATGAATTCTACTGGAATCTAATGAATTGAATCTTTCAGTGATGGCCAAATTGGCCTCACTCTATCCGTGTGTGTGTGTGTGTGTGTGTGTGTTCGTGTTCGTATGTGTGGACTATGGTTAATACTTTTTTTTTCATTTTCATTATTCCTATTATTATTATTATTATTATTATTATTTAGACATCTCTTTGCTTTCTGTTCACAACTCTTTCACGATTCGTTTCGGAAGAATTTCGTTAGCTAGAGTTGACATGTATGGATCGTTAACGAACCAATGGATAAAGGATGGGGATGCGAAATTTCTCGCCCCATCCAAAATGCTTCGATTGTCGATGATGGTCGTTGTTGTTGGTGTTGTTGGTGTTGTTGTTGTGAGACCGAGCTAGATTCTTTTTTTGGATTTTGGATTTTTTTTTCGGTATAGATAGGGGTTCTTCTATACCCAACGATGCTGAGTGTGTGTGTGTGTGTGTGTGTGGATAGTTGGACGATTTATTTTCGATTCCATTCTATTCGTTTATTCGTTCGTATAACTATTTTTTTTCCTGGGTACCATCATTATTTTCATCAACAATAAAAACATCTCTACCAAAAAAAAAACGAAAGAAAGAAGAAAAAAAAATGAAGAGGGTACGTGTGTGTGTGTGTGAGCTATGATGTTCGAAAATGAATACGATGCTGAATGCAAATGAATCGAAGTTTGATGTTGGCGTTTGTGTTCGATCGAGATGATGGCTGGATAGACGAGCAAATAGGAGATAGAGATTGGAACAAATGCAATAGATTACAAAAGGAGTAAGAGAAAAAAAAGAGTAAAATAAATTCGATGGAACAGTGAGGTTCATTTAATCTCTTTCTCTTTCTCTCTGTGTTTGCGATTCTTTTTTTTTTGAATTGCATAAATTTTTCGATCCAAGTCGATGATGATTCGTTCCAAATCTATAGGGTCGGTCTAATGTGCAATTTGAAAGAGAAAAGAGATACGATGGACCTAACGATTGTTTAGATGGACTTTTGATCGAGACCGAAGGGTTCGTCTCTACTCTTCTCGATTCGATACTCTCAATACCGTTCGCCGATTTTTTCTCTGCCTACGGTTCTGTTACGGAGCAGTTTCTTCTATGAGCTTTAATACTTTTTGTTTTGAATCGTATGACTATAGAAGAATCATTTGATCATAAATCTATTTAGATGATAGCATCGAGATAAATACATCATTAAAATAGAATGGATCGGATAATCAAATCAGTGAACGAAAATTCGAGAAGAAGAACTTAACGATAGATGTCCGGACGATGAGATCGCCATTCGGGACCCACTCACTCACTCACTCACTCACTCACTCACTAAAAGCTATATGACCAGATCGAATTAATCAAAACATGATGGGCATGATTATATTATGGTGTCGAGAAGAGTGAGAGAGAGTATTTTCATCATCTCCATCCCCCTATCCACTCGTTTCTATCCCAAAATCAATTGAATCTAGAACCCTTTTCTTTTTTTTTGCTGATTGTTTGCATATTTCTTTGCCAAAAATGTTTGAATTTCAATCTGAAAGACAAATATTGATGCGAACTACTTCGACAATCGACTTAGACTAGATTCACATTCAAACAATACACACACACACACACACACACAAACACACCGACAGAAGACAGACCCTAGGAATAGAGAAAGAATTCAATGCAATCACGCAACTACTAAAAAAAAAAAACTGGATACCAACAACGAGAATGGAGAGAGAGATGAATGTTGGCAGAGAAAGATTAGAAGGAAAAAAAAAATTCCTTCGAAAAATGAAATGAATCGATCGATGAAGGGCTAGTGAAAGAGAAATTCAAAAAAAAAAAAAAAGAAAATAATTCCACCAAAAGGGGTTACAGAGATAGGTTTTCTCTCTCTCTCTCTCTCTCTCTCTGTTGATCAATAAGGGGGTGTGTGATTGTGTGTGTGTGTGTGTGTGTGTGTGGAAGGATTTAGTTCGCTACAATGGAATGCAAATATCTTCTACGGACCAGAGGACGAAAACAAACTGGATAGAAAAAAATCGCATATTGCGTTGTGTTTGTCTTGGCGCCATCATCATCATCATCATCATCGTTAACAGCAACAGCAGCAGCATTGTTGTTGGCGACAGTCATCCAATTCTTTGATTTTTCAATTTTTATTGTCGTTATCGAAGGTTGGGTTCCATTATTCCATCGATATCAACATCACTTCTCTCTCTCTCTCTCTCTCTTTGGATTCTATTGAGTTTGATTCAAATTTGATAGTTAGGTTTTTTAATAGCGTAACACTGTTTTTTTTTTTTTTATTTTAATTTAAATCTAATTCGAAAAGAATACAAGAGAAGAGACTAATTAGTGGAGCGACTTTGGAACTTATTGTTCGATTATTTCTCTTTCCTCTTTTGCATTTGTTTGAAATCATAGAAAAATTATTGTACAGATAGAATAGAATTTTAAACAAACAACAAACAATTTTGTAGCAAAATGGAAATCACTTTGAATGGAAATCAAAGACGAGAGAGAGAGAGAGAGAGAGAGAGAGAGAGAGAGAGAGAGAGAGAGAGAGAGAGAGAGAGAGAGAGAGAGAGAGAGAGAGAAAGAATTCATTTTGTCCATTCGATAAACCATAAATTTCAATTTAATCGAAGCTTTCGGTCCTAGGGGATAAGAAGTGCCACGTAGTGCTAGGAAAAAAAATTTCAATATCCAACATTTTGATCAAAATTGAAAATTTCAAAATCAAATCATAAAAAATGAAAATGAAATTAAAATCCAATCCCTTCTTTTTTTTTTTTTGATTCAAACAAAACCAAAAATAAAAAATGAAACTGTTGAGATCTATTTTTTTCATTTTTATTGATTTTTTTTTTTTTAGAAAAAAAAGTAGAAAAAAATTTAAAATTTTCTTAAAAAAAAAAAAAACAATTCAATAAATATTAATCAAATTCGATGGACTTTGTTTTCTCGATTCATTTGATCCGATCCGATCCAATTCCATTAATCATCGAGTTCTATCGTTGTTTGTCCAGCCAGTTCTAGATGCTAGGATCGAAACGAAAAAGAAAGAGAGAGTGAGAGAGAGAGAGAGAGAGAGAGAGAGAGAGAGAAACACGTATTGATGAAAAGTGAATCAAAAAAAAAAAAAAACAAATCGATAGAGCAAAACAATACAACCGCCAACAATCGATTCTAATTGAAATCAATGGTTTGATGATCGATGAACCAAAAATATCTTTCGATTCGTTAGAGAGACAATTTTCTCTTTCTCTCTCTCTGTCTAAATGTTGGAAATTTTTTTTTTTAAATATTAAATGAAATGATTACATGACTTACCCATTAGCCCTTGTGTTTAGATCTATATTATATTTTTATTTAGATAGATATTATGAATTCACTTCAAATCTCTCTTCTTCTTTGATACTTTGGTACTAAAATTTCTTGTTTTGATGAATCGGTTCGATATTTCGTTTGGTTTTTGATATCTTTGATATCCTAGCAATGAATCGCATACGTTTGAGAATATTCATTCATAATTCTAATCGAATTTTTTTTCTTTTTTTTTTTTTTGATGATGATGATGATGATGATCTAGGAGAGTAGGAGAGAGAGAGTTTTCTTATTGAGAGAATCAAATCGATCAAAATCTTTCCGAAACGAAACCAAACGAAATCGGTCCCTGCTTATACCAATCGTAGTGTCCCAATCTTTCTCTCTCTCTCACTCTTCACTGTCTTAACTGTCTCTCTTCACACCAATATCATTCTTCATTCTTCTTAGCCATTATCAAGATTAGGTTCAAAATGATAGATTACTTTGAGATCAATGAGTGAGAGAGAGAGAGATAGAAAGAAAAAAAAAATCAACGGTAAAGAATAAGGAAATATTATTGCTTCTGTTAGATATTGAAACTAGTTCCATCACCTTCCGGCTCGTTGCAATTTTTTTCGTTTGTTCGATTTCAGGCGTCACAAGAACATTACTGCTTTTGATGATGATGATGATGATGCTTCTGCTGTTGTTGCTGAAACAAAATTTCACACAAACCCAGATACTCACACACACACACACACACACATCAGTTATTGTCAACCAGTTTTGTTTATCATAAAAAGATAGGTTAGATTCGTATGAAAATGATTCATATTTCATGCTGGTCCTCTCTCTCTCTCTCTCTCTCTTTCTCTGTCTCTCTTATTCACTTTTTTTTTTTGTTGCGTTTAGATTCGGACCCAAAAGTAATCAATATTGTGATGAAATGATATATGGGTAGCAATGTATAAACATTGATCATTTCAGAATGAAATAACTCTCCTACTAGAATCTTATTGGCTCCAAGTATGAGACTGGATTTGGATATCTTTATGTAATCGATCTTTTCTATAGTTTTCTATAGTTTCTCGATTTGAAAGTTTTCGATTCGTTTCGTTTGCTTCAAGCTGGTCGATATTGCTTGTCTCCGGATAAATGTTGTTTTCTTTGAAACGAATAGAAAATGAATAAAAAGAAAAGTTAAATTAACTTGTCATTCTAATTCTCATATTCATTTCATTCGATATTTATTTTCTTTTCTTTTTTTTTTGTTGGTTGAGAAATGAAATAATAGAAATTGAATAGTGTAACTCTACAAGAGAGAGAGAGAGAGAGAGCTATGCGGAAATTTTTTCTTTTCCATAGCATACGAAAAACTCTATTTATCATAATCGGCCTGTCCATTATTGGAATGGATACGAGTGGGGCAAGGAGATTGAGACTAAGACCAAAGGGAGAAAAATTCAAAACAAAAAAAAATTGTCAAAAGAGAGAGAGAGAGAGAGAGACGCCAGAGCCAATCTGTCGTCGATCCTAGATGTACACGTTTGTCATTTCGCCAACATCTAGCAAGCGTTCAATTTCAATTCTAAATCGAGAGCAAAATTTGAAAGTTCTGCTTGATAAAAATCCGAGAAGAATCTAGGGCCTAGGTCTTCGCACACACACACATACAAACCGACACTAACATCTCTCGCAGAAGGAGGCTCGATAATATGATACTAGATGCGATTCATAATTCTTTTTGGATGACAAAACAATAAACGAAATATATCAAAAAAAAAGGTCTTTATTGATCCGAAACAAATTAGAACCTAATCTTTGGAAGATTTTTTTTCAAAAAGATCAACCAGATCAGATTTAACCGAAGATGAGCTTTTTTTCTGTTGGATCCAAGTAGCCCTTATTACTAAGACTCACTAAGATAGTTTGAGCTCAATCTTGTCTTGTTTCATTACTTCTATCTTATCCTCTTCCATTTCGCATAAATTAGTAGTATCGTATTCATTTTCATCGCTAAATTTGTGTGTTGAATGATTATTTTCAAAAAAAAAAAAAAGAAATTCGATGCAATCCCTTCGACCTTAAAGTTTCGAATGTTCTCTCTCTCTCTCTCTCTCTCCTATCACTATCAATCCAACTAGTCCAGAATATCGTTAGCAAAATTATGGTAGAATAGCCTTTTAAGCTTCGAATATTTTCCTCCTATCTCTCATCCTCTCCTTAATAGTAATAATAATAATAATAATAATAATAGTAATTTTATGAGCCAAATAATTATGATTAAAATTTATGTTTTTTTCAAAAGGAAAAAAAATTTTCGAAAACAAAACGAGATACGAAAAAAAACTTCGAACCCTACCCGGACATCTCGTAACGAGATAACAATAAAATTATACTCTCTCTCGCTCTCTCTCTCTCTCTCTCTCTCCAGTTATGTAATGATTCAGAAGCAAAAAAAAATGAAGCGAAAGAAAAAAACCTAAAAAAGAAATCGGTTGTGCTAGCTTAGATCTCTATGCTGAAATTTTTTTTTTCTGTTTTCTATTTCCAACTCTAACGATTGTGCTCCACAGTGTCGTATGATAGATAGTGTTCACCATTGTTATTGGCTTGAGGATTGTGAATACGGATGCGGATCGGATGGATATGAGCGAAGAGAAAAACATCAAAAACAACAACAACAACATCACACAGTAATTAGAACAACGGGCAAGGGTAATCACCACCATCACCATTACGACCATTGATGTTTAATCATCATTCGAGTCCAAAATGTCTCTCTCTCTCTCGTCCTCTAGTTCCATTGTTTTGTTTGGATCGATCCTCTCTGTGCCGTTGGGGTTGTTGTCATTTCTTTCCCCTCTCTCTCTCTCTCTCTCTCTCTCTCTCTCTCTCTCTCTTTCTCTCTATCTGCATCGAATTTAATTCCTTCTTTCAATTTTTTTTTCAATTTTCATCGTCTAAGAGCGAGAGAGAGGGAGAGGGACAGAAGGAAGTAAAATTGAGAGAAATTAAAAATATGATACTCTCGGAGAAATGTTTTTAGTAGAATGATTAGTACTGCGGACCGAACAATAACGAAAGCATCATCACACGATCTGAATGGATGGATTGGGGTCTTATTCATTTTTTTCGATCCATATTTGAAAAAAAAGATCGTATGGTGAATCAGTTTGGCTAGCCAACGTATCACAACACCAAATGGGTTGATTACTTTTCGGCCAAGATAGTTATTTGTTATTAGTTCTCCTAGGTCTTCTAGTCTGTCGATGCGAACATTATAATATGAATATGATCTAGCGTGCTCGACCTATCAACGATAGATAGCGGTTTCGAATGAGAAATGATGTTGCTCGAGAAGAAATGATGCCGAGACAAATGTATACATTGCATCAAAAGAAAAAGGGGAGAAAATTTTTTCTTTTTTTTTTTTTTTTGAACAAAACATCCATTCTTATTCAATATGATTCAATGATATCAAAATTGATTGGCGGACAGTTTTGTTCACTCTACCAAAATGATGGCTGACTATCATAATCACTATTGCAATGGTGTATGTGTGTGTGTGAATCTCTTGAATGAAGATGATGGAGATGCGGACCGAAAATCTCAAAATTGACTTAATCGCTTCAACTGAATCAATCGGAAGAAAGAACGAGAGAGAGAGAGAGAGAGAGAGAGAGAGAGAGAGAGAGTGAACGGGAAAGAAATACATCTAGAAGAGGATTGAAAGGGGCCAAAGAGATCATCGAAGTGAACAGCTACTGAATCGACGAGAAAGAAAAAAAAATAATAGAAACTGATTGGTTTTGGATCGAAAGAGAGACTCGAAAATTGAAACGATGATGATGTTGATGACGATCATCATCATCATCATCATCAAAACTAAACGATTGAACGAAAGAACGAACGAACAAACGAACGAGGAAGAAAATTAAAATCTGCTTCAAAGTTTTCCTCCAAACATCCAAGTGAATGGCTAGAAGTTCGAATGAGTTTTGGTTCGCTATTGATTAGCTGTCAAGATCTGATGTCGTAGTGTTCGGGATCAACAAGAGTCAGATTCGAATTGAAAATCCAACATCACTGTGATACTAAGAACTAAGAAGATAGAGTGAAGAAGAAGAAGAAAAAAAAAAGTAAGCTAAAGGAGAAGCGGGGGGAAAAGGGGCCTATCCCCGACCGTATAATGCCAACAGTGGCGAATAGAAAAAAAACGGGTTTCAATTGCTAAAAAAAGAGGCAATCTTAGTGCCAGTGAACGAAAAAAATCATTTCGCCAAAAGTAGAATTGTTTGAGAATCGATTCAACTCTACCCCTTGGATGTTACTAGGATTTTTGTTCGTATCTCTCGTTCTTTTTTTTTTTTTTTTTTTTGGATCTGATTCGCTAACACCGAAACTGGACTGATTTTTTTTTTTTTTTTTTTTTTGCTTTACTTTTCATTTTTTTTCCTATGAATTTTATTTTTTATTTTTTCATTTTGCCTTCTCTATTCTCAATCTTTTCGATCCAAAAGATAGAGAAGAAGTAGAAGATTTGTTTGCACGCGTTCGATTGAAAATAGAATTTTGACAAGCAAACGATTTTCTTAGACCATTCACTTCGAGAACTTTTGTCCCTATTTCATCGCATTTTCAAAAAAAAAAACCAAACCCAATCGCGCTTCGTATCTTAGGGCTCAGTGAACGGAGATGAGCCAGAAGTAAACGGAAGCCACCAAAAAAAAAATTCGTTTCAAATCGAAATCTCTTCCAATGATAAAGTTGATGATGATGATGATGATGATGATTGAATCAGTTTTGAGATTTTTGTGTGACAAAAAAAAAAGTTTCAAACATTTATCATTTCCCTCCCCCTTTCCTCTCTCTCTCTCTCTCTCTCACTTTCCTTTCACTGTCGTCTTACAGATTCATCACAACACAAAGCTTTGAAGATTTCTTTCTCGTCAAAATTTGGATCTCACTAACTTTTTTTTTTTTGGTTCAAAAATTCTCCAAGGGAGAAGAGATGGAAGAGTAGGAGGAGATGGATATTTACCACCGCCACAATAATAAACAATCCAGATGAATGGGTGGATATCGATCATTATGAATTTGATCACTTTCGCCACTGCCTAAATTTCAATCTCATTTCGTTCGAGTGATGAATTTCATAGAGGAGAGAAGAAAGCCTCAGACCTTTGGAAAAGGATTGCGTAAGGAGGACAGAGAGAAGCCCTTAGAAGAGTAAAACAAAATCATCAACAAAATAATTTGATTCATCGAAAATGGACCAAACATTAAACTATCGCAGTACTGTTTCTGGTATTTCTTCACGAAATTTTTTTTGGTGCAAAAAAAAATCTGCCTAACAAATTGAAGGTTTAGATTGGAGAAAAAGGATAACAATAATAATAATAATGATTATAGTGATTTCTGGATGTATAAAATGATCATCACACACACACACACACACACACACACACACCAAACAATAGAAAACAAATGAATACATGGAACGTTGAATTGATCTCAAAATTGATATGGAACGATCGAATGATCGAATGATGGTGGTGAAGATTGTGGTCGATTTATTTACCAAAAAAGGGAAAACAAACAATCGTATTGGAATTTTTTTAAATTTGGAATACGAAATTTTTTTTTTTTTTTTTTTTTGAATTTAAAACATCACCACGCAAACATACACACTAACGTAATCGGTACCGAAAACATCCGGATACAAAACAACCTCTCTCGAATGTTTAAGTGATGAAGAAGAAGAAGAAGAAGAAGCTTACCAACATTCGATTTAGATTCGCATCATTAGTTTGACATTGTGATAGACAAACGATCATTTGGTTTTCTCAACTCTCTCTCTCTCTCTTTTTCACTGTTCTAGAGAATGTTTATCTCACCGAGAGCCTAGTGTAAAGCTAGGTCCACTATGATGTGTGTGTTTGTGTGTCATTCAGTGTTGTTTCAATATGATCGAATCAATCGATTTGATTTTCAGCTATTCAATACCGATATAGCTTAATAGCGTGTTTTTTTTTCTGTCCGGATTTAAAGCTGTGATGAAAAGAAAAAATAACACTAATCTCATATTTATGGAGCCCAATATCTCATCGGACATCATTCTAATAGTTTAATAGTTTAACAGATCGCTTCTCTGTTTGTTCTTGTTTATCAGATGGGGGAAAAAGGGGAAAATTTTATACTCCAAATCGATTCAAAACAAAAAAAAAATACGATTTTTCTTTTGAGTCTTTTGGGAGTGATTCTCTAGGAATCAATTGATTTTTGTGTTCTGGAGAAAAAAAAATCCATTTTTTTTTTCATCTTCCCAAAAAAAATTCGGAGAAAAAAAACCGAAAAAAAAATCCAAAAATATTTATGATGTTCGAGTTTTGTAATTATATTTGGCAATAGAATTTCGTGGAACAACAACAGGAGAAATCTTAAAAAAAACAAAAAAAAAATCTAAAAGTTCGATCCATCGGATCGGAGTTTGATTTGAATCTTTTTGAATCGCTATTATTATTATTATTATTATTAAATTTTCTCTAGTTTTTTTTTCAAGGGAATCGATTTTTTTTCTATTTATAAAACGATTTCAAAAATCTTCAGGAAACAAAACGGAAGATTTCTCTACGACATCGGATTGTTAATAGTCAAGGTGATTGAAAATCTATCAATTTGGTAGCTATATTTAGTTTCGATTGGATCACTACTTTCTATCTACACGCTATATTCGATTTTTGGTTGCTAGGTGTTTGTTTGGTTGTTTCGATGTTTGCATTCGATGAGATTCCATTTTTTCCCCCTTTCTATATTTTTTATCAAATTTAATCAAAAAAAAAAAAAAAAAAGAGTGAAAACATCGATGACAATTCACATCTATTTGTTTATCGTTCGGAGAAATTTTAAATTTTATTATTCTTTCTCTTCTCTTCAAAACATTCCAGACATTCAAGTTTTGAAGTTTGTCCTAAGACCAAAAAAAAAAAGAAAAGAAAAAGAAAAAGATTTGATGCTGTCGTTTTCTGGTATTGTAGCCCTTTTTTAAACTAGAAAATGGAATCATTTTTGAATTCAATTCTTTCAATTGATCTAAATATCCCATCGATAACAACATCCAGATCTAACATCGAGATGAGAACATCATATCTGGTTGCCAATATCAACTTATTTGTCAACCATTTTCCATTCGTTTCCCTATTCGTTTCCTATCGAATTGATAGAAATATCGAAGAGAAAAAAAGGGTAGAAATTCAAGGGATATAGGAGAGAAGCGAAAGCAAATTAGAATTTGGTTATTTTAGGTTATGAAATAGGAAAAAAAAAATTTTTTTATTTTCTATCCAAAATTTCATTCCATTTTCGATTAGAAGTGAAAGAATCAGACCTTATAGAGAAATGTTGTGGTCTGAATGTGTCATTGTTGTTGAAAATATTATCCTCGAGCGATTTGGTTCCGAGAGAGAGAAAAAAAAGACCCATTGACAATAACCCTCGTCAATAATCTTATCGATTTTTTTTCTCATCTTCCAAACTAGAATGTTTTCTCCACTAGACCACTTGCTGTGGATTTTTCCATTTTTTTTTCTGATGGAAAGTTGGGGGTGGGGAAAGCTTGAAACTAATCATTTTTGTCAAAAGTATCCCCTCGAACAAAAAAATCAAAATAACCATTCCCAGCTCAAAGGGTTCGAAGGAAGAAGGTATCAATTTTTGATCTCTCATTTTGCTATAGTTAGTTAGATTTGTAATGATAGCTGATGGTGATCATACTAAACGATGACGATGACGACGACGATGACGACCAATCTTCCTTGAAGAATGAGAAACATAATTGATCTATTACCAAGATCATCAGCATTCCATCATTGGAAAGCATTCCGGTCGGTTGAGTTTGAGATCTCGAATTTTTCCCACTCGATTCTGTCATTATCGAATGATTCATTCAAGAATCAAATCATTCAATCGGACTCATTCCAAAATGATTTCAATATCTTTTTTACAATTTCATATTGCTACAATTTGAAATTAACACTTTTGTATCGGAATTCGGGAGGCTAACATTTAGATTCAAAAGTTTAAGTCTCTATACTTAGATTGAGTATTGAGGAAAAAAAACAATCCAGAAAGAAAAACAGAATTATTGCGGAGAGATTTTAATAGAAGGGAGACTAGAATGATCAGAGAAAGAGATGGAATAAAAAAATAAAAAAAGTTGATCCAACGAAATCGAAATGGAACGAGCTTTCTCTGATGAATGGGAATGGAAATGGGGCAAAAAACAAAGATTTTTTTTTTATCCTGTACCCAATAAAAAAAATGGACAGCCTAGTATTCGATCATTAATGAAAATGTGGAAGAGTTTTTCAGGGATGGAAGGAAAGAGTTCGTAAGGGTGATGAGAAAACATCCAAAAATCGGGAACACCGAATACGGGAACGAGAGAGAGAGAGAGAGAGCGAGGGGGGAGAAGAAGAACATCCATTCGTTCGCTAGGGTAGACGGGTAGTAACGGGTAAACTCGACTCTAATGCGTATGTTTCTTATTATCCGAATGAAAAAAAAAAAGATGATTTAACCGAATAGAGTTCCCAATGACACCTTTCTTATATGGTCTTCGAGTTTAATTTGTTTGCCTAACGTTTGTGCGTTGATTTGTTGGCCGATCAGATCGAATCGTGGTCCCATTCGTTTGTTGTTTACTTCATTGATAAGAAAAATGGAGTCCATGGATATTGAGATAGAATGGAAAAGAAGAAAAAGAAGATGGAACTCGTTGGTTTCTATCCTACTGTCACGTTTTGGTACCCAATTCTCTTCTCTCTCTCTTATGAGTGGTATTTTAACGATTGGCTTCTTGGTTTTTTGGCTATTGCACCCTCTCAGATTGGTTTGTTTCATTAATGAAAGAATCGAGAAGGAGAAAAAATAATAATAATAATAATATAAACGAAGACCATCTCGAAACGAATGGAATGTGGAAATGAAATGATAAAAACAGACTGCCTGGAAATTATCAAAGTCTCAACGCAGAGAGTTTGAATGAAGAGTGTATGGGAGATAGAGAGAGAGAGAGAGAGAGAGAGAGAGAGAGAGAGAGAAGACGAGTCGACTATATGACTCAGATCGAAAGACTCGGGAAGCGTTGGATTTATTGGATCGGTTGGTTGGACTGATTGGACGGGCGATTGGTTGGTCTGTTTGGACCGTGTGCTTGTTTTTTTTCTTGCTCGCTCTCTTTCTCTCTCTCTCTCTCTCTCTCTCTCTCTCTCTCTCTCTCTCTCTCTCTCTCTTCATCTATCTATTGAGTTTTCGTCGGGCAGAGTAGAGAAGTGTTGTGTGGACCAAGATGAAATGAGAAAAAAAAACTTTGTGAAGATAAAGCATGCGCTTCTAATGAATTTCAATTTTGATTGTTTGAACGTTTGTTTGCGTTTAGATCTTGTTTAGATCTATCACTGTTCTTGATAATGAGAATAAGTTTGCTTTCAGAACCAAAAAAAAAAATTGGCCAACTCACTAACAAGAAAAAATCCTACCTCTTTCCCTCCTTTCCCTTTCCCCGAATTGCTCGTCAATCGGTAGTGTTTTTGAGAAGAGGAACTAGAAAAAGCACTTCCAATCCTTCTTCTAATCTAGATCATTCGCATTTTTAGTTTTATTTTTTTTTTTTTTCATTAAATGTTTGCCCAACAAAATCTCTCTCTCTCTCTCTCTCTCTCTCTCTCTCTCTCTCACACATACACACACATTCGTCAATGTGTCTGTTTTAATTCTTTCACAGTTCGTTCGTTACCGAACTTTATCGGATCGAAAGTGTAAGCGTAGGTACTGATATTTTCTCTAATTAATTTCGAAACTAATTCTAGTCCCAAAATCATTACAAAATCCAAACACCATATATTGCTTTCTTTTAGCCATTGATAGATTGTGGACACTATACAGTAGCCAGTCCTTTTTTTTTAGACTGTCCACTCTTGTTGGATTTTATTATAGGCCAACCGTCGGTATCGTTTGGGAAGTACCGAACAAAACTGAAACCAAAAAAAAAAAAAAATAACCAAACGTTCGAGAGAAGCTAGAATGATACGATGGCTATTCAATAGCGTACGATGAATGTGTATCGATCGATATGATGAGCAGATGGAAAACAAACAAAACTTTCCCTCTCTCTCTCTCTTTTGCTCTTCCATTCTCATTTCTACATTGAATTGCTAGGCAATTTTTTTTTCTTCATTCTTTCATTCCACATCACCATCAGAACGGAATCGAATTTGGCGAAATTGTCAAAACCGACGAGACACTAACACCAACACCAACTTCATATATCGATGTGAAGGTGAAGTGTGAGTGAAGTTTTTTGCGTCTGAATGGATTCAATAGTAAAAAAAAAAATTCAGCCAAGATAAAGAAAAGAGAAAAAAACCTAGAAGACGAAAAAAAAAAAAAATACTTTTGAATGCAATCGAAAACTCGATTGGATTGAGATAACTTCGAGAGAAATTGGTTCGAGATTTTTTTTTTGGCGACACTCTTCTCGTTGAAAAACAACAACAACAAACACACAGAACACTTCATAGCATTGGAGCCGAACAACAACAGCAACGAATGATCAAGATCGAGCTTTCCATACACACACACATACACACATACACAGACATAGAGAGAGATACAGACATACAATCATCATCATAGACTGCCCAATCGGAAGCCAATCGAATCGGTTTGATTCGCTCGAAAAGGAGGATCTTGGTCTGCTCATCTTTCGATGCAATCCATTCGAAAGAGATGACCAAAAACATTGCAAGGACCGCCTTCTTTCTTTTTTTTTTTTTTTTTTTTTTTGATGATTCTTGTTTTTTTTTCTTCTTCTTCTTCTTCTTCGATTCTTCGTAGCTATGGACAATTTGGATTGAAAGTTTGTTTGGAGAATGAAAATGAAAAGAAAAAAAAAAATAAAAGATCTAGAATATTAATCTGAAAGTTTTTGAGATTTTCATAGAGAGAGAGGAGAATGAGAATAATTTCTTTCTTCTTTGCTAGCCATTAGTGGTTGTGAAGTTCGTTTTTTTTTTTTTTATTTTTTTCAAACAAACTTTCTCTCATTTAGCCAGTTGGTAAATCAGTAATCAGATTGAGATTGAAAAAAAAGAAGAGAAAATTTTCTTTCAAAAACTAATCTTATTTCTAGATTGGAAAAAGAAATAGAGAAAACAAAAAATTAGATTACAAAACTTATTGGTTTCTAATTAGAAATCCAGAAATAAATTGAATCAAAATTCTATTCAGAAATGGTCTTCTATTATCGGAATCGATCCAAAAACAAAAAAAAAAACTAAAGAACTAAAAGCTTGCAATCGAAATCGATTCGAAATAAACTCGAAAGCTAAAAAAGTGAAAGTTTGCAAACAGATTTGATTCTTCTTCTGATGATACTTTCAAGGTTCCTTGATTGATGGAATGAAATTGGATTTTGGATTTTTTTTTTTTTTTTTGTTGAATTCTTCGAAATAGTTTCGGGAAAGCAGCTTTAGTGAACAAAATCCAAATTCAATGTGGATGATGTATTTTTAGTTTCGAAATCGAATCAAAACAAAATGATTTGATTCGATTGAGTAGAGGAGAAAAAAAAAGGATTGTTGAGATGCGATGAAAATGCAAAAAAAAAAAAAATGCCGATCTAATCAACACTGGTTGATGATTTCAAAAGAATCGAAATAAATTCTGACACCGAAGAGAGAATGCTAATGGGGATGGAATGACGACAATCGAAGCTCATAAATCAAACACTTCTCATTGAATCAATCACAATTGATTTATTTATTTTATTTCGTCCTCGAGTTCTATTTGTCGATCGAAGTTATGTTTGAAGAGAAGAGATTGTGATTCTCTTGATTCTCTTTCATTTCTCAACGCAAACGATCACATCTCATCGATGGCGTTGACATTTAAAAAATAAAAAATGAAGTTAATTTTAACACTCAATCTTTTCTTTCGCCAATTTCATTGAACAATCTGAAAAAGGTATAGATTGAAAACAATAAAAAAAAGAAATACGAATTAGAAGAAGATCTTTTGGATGAGATAATGAGGAAAAAAAAATAATTTAGAGATAATAATGAATGGATTGAATCTTACAATCGTATATGCAATCATAATAATCATTGCGATGGAACAATGAAAACATTGTTTTTTTTTTTTTTTTGCTAACAAAGTCAAATTGATGGAGCTAAAGAATGGAATGGAATGGATTCTAGAGTCTGCCAAAAGAAAAATGGGAAGCGAAATGATTCGTACCAGAGACTCTAGGGCTAAAGATTCTATCAATCTGTTTCTGCTCACAACGAATCAACCCGAATATGGATATCATCGAGAGAGCTGAAAAATTATTCAAATTTCAATTCTCGGTACTGATTGATTTATGTCTCAATTCAATGTTTTTGACTATGATAACAAAAGAAAGATTCGAGATTTGAAAGAGAATCCATTTGAAAGGTGATCGTATTGTGATGGCTTATCGCCTCTCGCTTCTTCAAGATGATCCAAGAATCATTTTTCATTCGATTTTGGTTTTTTTTACAAAAATCTTTCGATGACATTAGAGAACCATCAACAATATCGCTTATGATCATCATCGTATCTCTACACTTTCATCCTCATCCTCATCCTCATCATCATCATCATCATCATAATGATCGTAAACAATTTGTTTTATTATTACGGTCAAATCATTGATCTCATTCAAATTTGAATACATCCCATATCATTCAAGTGATTCGATTATTTTTCTCGAATCAATTTTCAAATGATGTTAGAGCGAAAAAAAAAATCAAGGCTATCTTTGTATTAAAAAAAAAAAAAAAAAAAAACTTTAAACGACCGCATCGAAATTGAGCTTGGAAACAAACAACAACCGAGATACAAACTAAGTTTGATCCACTTTGAAAAGACTAGAATAATTTGCATACAGATTCGATATAATCGAAAAGCGAAATAGAGAGAGAGAGAGAGAGAGATGAAAAATTTTCATCCAAATCGATTAGCTTAGAGAATTTTGAAAAGAAAAAAAAATGCTCCGACAATCGAGAAAACCACAGTTTTTTGTTGTTTCTTTAGTCAAGAGACCAAAGAAAAAAAAAATGGCAAAAAGTCTTAGGATAATCTGGTGGATCACTCTCTCTCTCTCTCTCTATCTGGTCCAATGATGCTGTCCAATGTTGTTATTGTTTGTACCCAATGAAAAAATTTTGACTTTTTAGATTCGATTTGCTTTTTCTTCTTCTCTCTCTCTCTCTCTCTCTCTCTCTCTCTCTCTCTCTCTCTCTCTCTCTCTCTCTCTCTCTCTCTCTCTCTCTCTCTCTCTCGATCGGATTGAACTAATCGAAGCAATTTTTGTCGCATTAGAATCCTAATGCCATATCATCAATGGCAGCGAAAAAAAAAAACGAGGGACAAGAGATTGAGAAAAGAACTAGAAAGAGTCTCGATAGTTGATCATCATCGACATCATCAAGTGAAATCATTATGCAAATCGTTTTGATGATTGAATGATTGAGAGATCATTCTCTCTTTCTGTCTCTCTCTCTCTCTCTCTCTGTCTGTTTGTATTCTCTGCTGAATGAAATACGATGCATTAGAATCTGTTCAGTATTTTGTGGTTTCGAATCTTTTGGACCCAAAAAAAAATCATTCGTTTTGGATCGGATCGGGCGTGTGTGTGTGTGTGTGTATGTGTGTGGAGGATCTGTTCTGGATCTCTCGATTTTTTGGTTACTACGATCATTACCAGCATCGTTGACCGAACCATACGGATATAGAAATGGATTTTTTCTGTATTTTTTTTTTGTTTTCGTTTTCTTCACAACCAATCTTAAACCATTAGACTCTAGAACCTAATTCACTAGAGTTAGTCGAACAAATTGTGTAAAAGAGAAGACGAGAGAGAAGGGAAGATGTAAAAAAAAAAAAGTAATCCAATTGAATTTTTTTTTTTCTAATGCAGCGATTTTTTTTTTAAATTTTTTTGAAATTATCCAGACATATTCGGGTGGAATATTCTTCATAAAGAATCTAAGAAATCGCTCTCTGTTCAATGAGGTTGCCGAATGCTGTTGGATTCTTTCCGAATCGATATTGTTAGCATACGGCTGATGATGATGGTGGTGGTGTTGGTGGTGGTGGTGGTCTTAGGAATTTGTTATGAAAAAAAAATTATTTTTTCCCCGTTCATATCTCAAAGAAAGAGTTTCGGTTTTGTTTTTCAATTAAAATCTTCTTTGTTTCTGTAGTTTACCTATAAGATTCAGATTGATAGCTTTCGAGAAGAGAATAAAACAGCTATCTTCACATCATCGTTGTCAATCTTCTTGTCAAATTATCTCTACTTTTTTTTTTGATTGATTTTCAATTCTTTTGAATCTTCTTTGATTAGAATGAATGCATCAGAACACATATTCGTACGAGAGCGATTCACCAAACTAATACCTGTCCGATTGCATCTTATTGCATATTGTATGGAAATGATTTTGATTCTTTTAATCGATTCTAAGTAGATCAGAGATGGAGAAATAATCAAAAACGAACGAACCTGGTTCTAATGGAACAATTTAAAAAAAATCAAACCAAATCCGAGGATTCAGATTTTTTTTCACTGTTTGGAACAATTTCTGTTGTTTGCTCTAATGATCTAATTCTCTCTCTCTCTCTCTCTCTCTTTCTGTGTTTTTTTTTTTGGATGTGGGAGGAATTCTCACTCACTAGATCTTTCTAGATGAGAAAATAAATTGATGGAAATTATTTCGCCATCAAATATGAATTCAAATTGAATCCAAACGAAACTTGGCTCGATGATTTTTTTTTTTTTTCGCTTTCGGTATCGATCGATATTCGTTGTTGCAAAGATATTTGAGCTTAACAGCTATACATCACTGATTATCGCACCTTTAGTTTTCGAAAATTGCAAAATCCAAAACTCTCAGTGTAGTGGAAAAGGGAAGAATTTTTTTTTGTCTATTTATTTTTCAATTTTCCATTCTCCAATTCTAAAAAACAACTTTGATCTTTTGAAGTTCTCGATGATGGATGTCATCGAAATGTCTATGCTTCTTTGTCGCATAAGGAATCTGTTGTAGCAAAAAAAAAAAAAATAATCCGTTCAAATTCAAATTTATTAGCTCTATTGGAATTGAATTAGATTCAAAAATCTTTTCTCTATATCGGTATCGGAATCCGTATCAAAAAATATTCAGACGATTTTTGGGGATACAGATTTTTATTTTTTATTCGAGCAATTCTTTAACTGCTAGAGTATAGCGAAAGATTTGGCGAAAAAATGATGCCATTCACAGTGCAGCTCTCAAAACGGGATAACCAAAGGGCAAATTTTAAGCATTGAACTATCGAAGCAATGGAAAGGTAAAACTATCAAGGTAGAAATGTAGGGATTCAAAAACAAATCGAATAACGGATGTAACTGATCATTTTTTTGGATCGATCCTATCTAAGAAAATGTAGGCTAACTGATCGATCAATTTTTTTTATTCGCTTCAATTTTGGCGATTAATTTGTATTATTTTTTGATTTTAAAATCGATTCGACGGTCAGATTTGATACGAGAATCAAAAAAAAACAGAGTAACAAAGAGATAGAAGACAAATGCGAATAGCCAAGAGAGAGAGAGAGAGAGAGAGAGAGAGAGAGAGAGAGAGAGAGAGAGAGAGAGAGAGAGAGAGAGAGAGAGAGAGAGAGAGAGAGAGAGAGAGAGAGAGAGAGAGAGAGAGAGAGAGAGAGAGAGAGAGAGAGATAGAGAGAGAGAGAGAGAGAATTGCGTGATCTCAGTCAATCAAATAGATCAGATTCGAATGAATGATTCTTTTTTCGAATGCAAAGAATTAGAAAAAAAATGAATGAATGAAACGAAACGAAATGAAATGAAATGAATGCATCGATACAAAAGACAAACATAGGAAAAAAAATTTTCGTTTTCTTTTTTTTCTCCATCATTTTCGAAATGAATAGAGAATAAAATGGTAATGTGAAAAAAAAAATATTAAACGTAAAGATAGAGTTGAATAGATAGCTAAGTCTAGATAGCTAGACCTAGATAGATGGATAGCTAGACCCAGAGAGAGAGAGAGAGAGAGAGAGAGAGAGAGAGAGAGAGAGAGAAAGATCAAATACTGGGTCCAGCATATCTTTATTCCACATCACAAATCGAATCGGATTGGATCGAATCAAATCGAATCAAATCTACCATGTCCTTTTTTAGAAATTCAAGAAATATTAAAACAAGAAACGTCGATCGAAAAAAAAATAAAACAAAAATTTCCAAAGACCTTAGGGGGACCTAAAATGAGAGATGTTCGAAAAAAAAAAAAAATGAAAACGGTGACATACACACACTAACTTTGCATGCACTGTTTGATGGTGATTCTTTCCGAGATATCCATCCAATGTATACAGGCGAACAATACACGCATCGATCGACCATCGAAGTAATAAAAAAAAAAGAGGGACCAAAAGGTTTTTTCAACATCCATCATTTATCGTTCATTTCATTACGTAATCGAATCATTCATTCATTTCGGATCTAGAAGAAGAAAATGAAAATTTAAGAGCTCAACATACAGATCCACAGACACAGAAACAGAGAGGGACCTAGAGAGAAAGAGAGAGAGAGATGTACACGAAAAACCATTTGTCCTGGGACAGTCAATGTGCTAGCTTTCTTTTGTATCAGCTAGGGTGTGTGTGTGTGTGTGTGTGTGTCAAGAGTTAGCCCTTTTTTACCAATCATTTGAAATATTTTTCCCTCATTCAAATCGGTGAGATGGTGATGATAGATGGATATTATAAGAAAGAAAAGAAAGAGAGAGAGAGAGAGAGAGAGAAAAAAAAACACACAAAATCAATGGTCCTTGTTCGAATTTGGATTGCATCTGATCGAATCGATGCGGTGGTATTGGTATTTGTGTGTGTGTGTGTGTGTGTTTGAGTGTCTCTCTCTCTCTCTCTCTCTCTCGTTGCATTGTATTAGTCTTGATGAAAAAGAGAACGATGGAGAGAGAGAGAGAGAGAGAGAGAGAGAGAGAGAGAGAGAGAGAGAGAGAGAGAGAGAAACTCACACTTTGGTCCCGTGCCAAACTGGGTTAGTTTTTTTTTCTCTCTCTCTCTTTTTATCAATCGGGTTGAATTGAATCCTGGTGAAGAAATAGATCTTTCAAAAAAGAAAAAAACTTTAGCCTCGAGATTACTTTGAATTTGAATTTTTTTTTTTTTTGCATTTTCTGATAATCAGTCCCAATCCTATCAACTGGAAACAGAGAGAGAAAGAGAAACGGACGATGAGAAATGGGACCAACGGTTTGGAAATGGTACATGATATTTTGAAAATTTTCAAAAAAGAAAGCGGGACAAAGACCGAGATCGAGAGAGAGAGAGAGAGAGAGAGTGAGTGAATTGGTCCCAAAATAATATTATTAGGTCAATTGGGATAGATCGAAATTTGATGAATGGATTTTGAATGTGAATATTTTTTTAAATCTAACATCGAACATCTAATTGAAAAAAAAAATTTTTTTGTTCCATTCAAACATGCAAATCAATCATATCGAATTTTTTTTTCTGTTTTGTCGAGAACTCTTGGCTAACATTGCTCTCATTTCAATGTTTATTTTTCTATGGTCTCTCTCTCTCTCTCTCTCTCTCTCTCTCTCTCTCTCTCTCTCTGAATCTAATCGAATTCTTTATCCAAACTAAACAACAACTTTTTTTTTGGGTATTAAAGGAACAAAAGAAAAAAAAGTTTCTTCTTTTTTTTCAGTTTGTGAATATTTTCTTCTAAGTTTCTAGAGTGTATAAATTCTATCGGTTTGGTTTGGTTTGATTTGGTTTGGTTTGGTTCGATTCGGTTCGATTTGATTCTCTTTACTTAGCTTAGGTTCGTTTGCATGCGATAGATAGATTGTGATCCATAAACCACCCCCTCATAGTGTTATTGACATTAGAAATTATTATTTATATTTTTTTTTCTCATAATGATTTTTTATTAGAAATTATTGATATCTCTCTCTCTCTCTCTCTCTCTCTCTCTCTCTTTCGTTTGGTTCTGTTGTAGCCAAACAACCTCAGCGGCAACCTCAGATGTGTTTTTTTTTTTCGAAATAGAAAAATTTTATTCAACAATCGCTGCTACTCTAGCTTGAAACGATTCCATATTACAATCCATATTCAAAAAATTGACGACACCAACGATCACAATACTTCCATTCCATATTTTAAAATGCGAAAAAAAAATTCAATTCGATTAGAATTTTGAATTTTGAACCTAGAGAGAGAGAGAGAGAGAGAGAGAGAGAGAGAGAGAAAATAAACAAATTCATTTCGTTTCCATTAGCTATGGACCGAAGATAGTTTGATTGTTTTGCCCCCCTTTCCTGGGTTTCATAGATGGCGAATAGAAAAAAAAAATTTCCACATCAAAAAAAGAGGACATTCGTTTTCGATTCATATAATCTTGGTGATATGGTTTGATCTAATTTGCATCTGTGGATAGCAAACAGATAATGATTATCTACACCACCATCATCACCACCATAAATGCAACCATCATCGATTCGAATGAACAAGATCGACAGATGATGATGATGATGATGATGATGATGAAGATCGAGAAATGAAATGGCTAACCAAAATGCAAACAAAATATGTCTTTTTTTTCTCTCTCTCTCTCTCTTTTCTCTTTCGAATATGAACAAACAAACAAGCACAGGTCTAGGTTTGTTTTGACTGTTTTTCAATGTTATCCAACATATTAGCACTTATTGCCTTGAAGGCATTCGATGATCAAAAGAAATTAATAATTTTTTTTTTTTTTGATGGGGGGTGCCTATAGAGCGTTTTTTCGATAGAATGCTGACAAGATTGAAGTCTATGGAAGTAGAATTCTTTTTTTTTCAAGTACTGCCATTATTACACCATTGAGATTGAGACCGAAGAGAGAGAGAGAGAGAGAGAGAGAGAGAGAGAGAGAGATGTGTTGGAAATAATTCTCGCTGCTTTTGATCTAGATTTTTGTCAAAGAGCTTGGTCGGATAGATCTTGTTCGGAATCATTATCGTTCCAAATAACTCTCTCTCTCTCTCTCTCTCTCTCTCTAGATTTACGTAGGCACAATGAAGAGGATGCTTGTTTGTTTCGTTCCGTCATCTCTTTTTTACTTTTTTCACAGTTCCCCACCCCCAATTTCCCTTGAATCGGTTGCCGTGGATCAAGTCTATTTTTTTTTTTTTTTTTGATAGATAAAACTTAAATATCTAATTTATTTTCTAGGTACCTAGAGAGAAAAAAGCTTCGAATAAAGTAAGAATAGATTCTCTCTCTCTCTCTCTTTCGCTCTCGGTGGAGATGACGAAAATGATAACATGTCTCCATCGAGAAATAGCGATAGGAATGAGAAATTGGCGAGAAAAAAAAAACAAGAAACTGAGTGATGGAGAGACCAAGAAAAGGAGAGAGAGGGAGAGAGAGGTAGAGATTTGTTGAATTTATTTTTATTTTTATTTTTTTTGCTTTTCATCACTGTGTATCGACCGAGATGAGATGAAATGAGAGAGAGAGAGAGAGAGAAAAAAATCCTTTTTTTCTCCAAAATATTTAATCCTACAACTTCACTTCAACATAGCTTTCAGCTTTTTTTCTGTTTTTTTAATTTGGAATATCTTGTTACAAAGATCCGAATATAAAAACAACATCACCATCATTGAAGAATTAGTGAGTGAAGAGAGAGAGAGAGAGAGAGAGAGAGACGAACAAACAAACAAACAAACAAACAACTTGCAACTTCGAAATGAGAACAAAAAACCCAAAGTACCAAAGTACCAAGAGAGAGAGAGAGAGAGAGAGATGGGGGTGTAAAGTGAGGCTAGAAACACACAAAAAAACAAGACTACAAAGATAAAAAAGTAAAAAAAAAAAATAAAATCTATCAAACAAAATCCTTCTCTCCTCTCTCCCAGACCAGAAAGATAGAAAGGATTCAGATTGTCGATGATGATGATGATGATGGTGTTGATGGTGGTAGTGTGATGGTGATGGAACGAAACGAACCCAAGCACAAGGGGATGATGGCGATGATGAGGATGATATTGCAATGATGCTAGATGTGCTAAGATCGAACAAGTAAACATGTTTGTTTCATGATTCATTCGAGACTGATTACGATATAATACAGAACGGGATGATGTTGACAAACACACCGACACACCCCTGTTATCTGTTTGATTTTTTTTTTTTTGCACCGAACCAGTCAACAAAATCAACTTTTGGTCCAAATCAAGGGGCCTAGAATGCTTTTCTCTCTCTCTCTCTCTTCTTCTATGTTTAGCTGTGTGTTTGTGTTTGTTTTTGCTGCCTCAAACTCACTGAAAGAGATCTCATTAATCTAAATGAATTAATTCAGTTTTTTTTTCTTTCGTTTTTTTTTTTTTTTTTTTGCTTCTTCAGTTTTGAGGATCAATCAGTAATGAAATTCTGATGATGTTGTTGTTTGTTGACGATGATGATGAAGAGTAGTTTGCTCGATCGTCGTCGTTGAATTGAATTGAATCTCTACAAAAAAAAAAAAAAGAAATGAATTAACGAAGTTAAAGTTTGTGTTTAATTAGGAAAAGATTTCTTTTTTTCTTTGTTTTTTTTTTTTTGTCTGTCGAAAATGAAAAGTTTTTTTTTCCATACATTTCTCATTCGGTTGCAACACATTCAATCAAGCAATCGAACATTTTTATCATTTTGTTTTTGGATTCAAATTTTAGAGTCAAACTACGAAACGGAATTCGATGTAAAAAAATTTTTTTTTTTTCGATAAAAGTTCGATGAGATAACAAACACTTGTCTACGAGGCATTTTTTTTGTTCAAATCTATAGAAATTCTCTCTCTCTCTCTCTCTCTCTCTCTCTCTCTCTCTCTCTCTCTCTCTCTCTCTCTCTCTCTCTCTCTCTCTCTCTCTCTCTCTCTCTAATTTAACGTTAACAATTTCGAAATCTATGGACAAGATTAGAAATAAGATGAATTATAAATCATTAAAAAAAAAAAAAAACGCAATCACTCGAAGCAATTGTCATTCGATTCTTTCGGTCAGAATCGTCGTTATCGATGAAATCAATGGACGGATAATGAGCTAAGGATTCGAAATAGCTTACTGAAAAAAAGCTATCAACTAGTATTCTATCGAACTTAATTCAATCAGATCATAATTAATGTGATCAGTGAAGAGTGGATGGACTTGGGCGATTATTATTATTATTTGATTTGGTGAAAAATTAATCATATAACAATCACGGAACATTGAATAGGTTTGCAAAAAAAAAAAAAAAAGAACAACTAGAGATAGGCAGAGAGAGAGAGATGGAGAGATGGATTCTAATCGTTTAGAAATGATAATTACAATCCAAGGAAAACTTTTTGTGATTCGATCCGAAGAGAAGGGAACAAATACAAAGCCATCAAACAATCAAAAATTGACCAATAATGAAAGAGGTGAAAATTTTTCTCTTTATATATTCTCCCCCAGAGATAAAATTCGATCCCATCGTTTTGATCGAATCTCTCTCTCTCTCTCTCTCGATGATAATAATAATAATAATAATTGTTATGAAGACTTTTGGTGATCGATGTAATTAATCGAGTTTGAAAAATTAGAGAGAGAGAGAGAGAGAGAGAGAGAGAGAGAGAGAGAGAGAGTTTTGATTATTTGAAAAAATCGATTCCATTCATTAGTAGTGTAGGTCGTTGTTTTTTTTTTCTCTTCTCGATTGTTATTAGAAGTTTTGATTGAAAATTGGTCAACCAAAACCTCATCATCATCATCATCATCATCGAATTTGATTCGAATGGAATTGTTTTTGTCCAGACTATTTCTCGATATTTCGACTTCTTTCCCATCTCTTCTCGTCAAATTGTTCTTATGAAAGGTTTGGTCAAATTGTCCAACATAATTTTTTTTCCTTCACTACAGACAAACAAATCTCTAATTTCTATGAATAGAAAAAAAAAATGAAAATCTTTCAACAAGCTATTTCAAAAATACAGAATCCATTATCGATTCTATTAGAAACCTTCTCTAGAAGAAATATAGAGGAATATTTCGAATCGAACGGAACAAAACAGAACAGAACCAAAGCTTTTTAAGGCTTTTTTAGTAGCGAATCATTAATTTTATTGATTTGATTCGTATTAGCTGTCTGCGAAAAATTTTTCAAATCTATCTCTAAAATTTTACTTCAAATGAATCACAAACATTCATTCACGAAATGTAATGATTTCGATCGGGTCAGATTAAATTAGTCTATCTCTCTTTTCTAAAAGTGAGCCAAGAAACGATCGATTGCGTGATGATGGATGTGCTGGTGATCCAATAGATTCAATAGTAAATTCTCGTTTGAGATTGCAAAATAATTCAATTCTCTTGTAACACTGCGATTGATGAGTAGGCAAACGGTATGAATTTATGATTTAATCATATTATTCTAGTGCTATCAGACAATGGATTAGAAGAAAATTCGAATTTCATTCGAAACTATTCTCCACACTATGTTTGAAACTATATCTCGAAGCATTTGCGATCCAATTCGATTGAAAAGAATTATAGAACAAAGTCATCAAAATCAAATAATCTAATGATCTTTTTTTTTTTTTTTTTTGGGAAAGAAAAAAAAATAATTCACCTTACTTCTAATTGATTATGCGGAAAATAGATGTCGCTTTTGACTTGTTCAATTATTTAAAGAAAATCCGTTTGCTTCGACTTTTATGGTCCTAGCTATAATTTTCGTTCGTTGGCTATCATTGGACGAGAACGCTCATCACTGGAAATAAAAACAAATCTTCAAGGTACAAAGTCTATCGTGGAGAGAATTTCTAATTAGAATCCCTATTCGTTAATCTTTCGGTCAATTGAAGAGTTTTCAAAACGATTTATTTTCGATATCCAATAGAAAATGTAAATAGATTTTCTTCTTTGAGAAAGTCACTCAAAATCTATTTGATCGAAGAGAAACTTTTCTAATTGATTAATGTGTTTTGATAATCTTTCTATATCTTCTTCGTTAGTGATTCAATCAAATGGATTGATCTAAAACAAATACAAAACAATAATGGCAGGATACGATGATGATGATGATGATGATTATGGGGACCAAATAGAGGCCATTAAACCTTAAGGTTCAAAGAGCATCGATTAGATGACCTAAAAGAATAGAAAGTGTAGTGATGATGATGATGATGATGATTTCATAGATGGTAAACGATGAAATAATGATAATGATGATCATTGTTGTTGTTGTTGTTGTTGGCGTTGTCGTTGTCCTTGCTTGAAAACGATCATCATCGCTAGACTAGATGTACTTAGAGATGGGAATCAAAACGAATGCTCGATACATTTATTCAAATCAAGGTGAAATCTATTGAGAAGAGATAAAGAGAGAGAGAGAGAGAGAGAGAGAGAGAGAGAAGAAGAAGAAGCGAAACAAATGGTTTAGAGGGAAAGAGAGAATCGAATCTCAAAAGAATAAGTTTTCATTCTCCTCGTTAGGGCCCGAGAAAAAAAACAAGAAGAAATTCGATTGATCGATTTTTGATTTCGGCCATTCTTGGAATTCGGAAAGAGAAAGAAACCGAATGGGAATCGAATTCTTTCATAACTTTTCTCTCTCTCCCGTTCTCTTCACTCAGTGCGGTAATCGATCGATTTTTGTAGCCAGAAATAGTTTCATTCAGAAACACTTAATAGTCTATTTGTTCGATGTGTGTGTGTTTGCAACTCTATGGGTTTCTTTTTTTTTTTTTTTTTGTCCCCGTTGGTAACAGAAACAATAAAAGAGAAACGAAAAAAAAAGGAATGAAAATTTCAGCTCTACCGACTAACGAACAGGAAGAGATGAGATCTACGGAACATATGAATCGAACAAAGGGGAAGAGAAAGAGAATGAAAAATTTCAATCTGATTTTTTTTTCTCTTTTTTTTTTTTTTTTTTTTGATTGACCAAAAGAAAAAAGACATTTATCTTACTTAAACGTTCGTTTTGTTTTTTCTCTTCTTTTGCTTTGTTCTCTTCTGCTTCAATCGATCGCTTCAAAGCAATGGAGCCATTTGGAGCCATTTAGAGAGCTTCAAACATGAAGCTAACCAAGAATTTTGGGAGAGAAAAATTTTTTGATTTTTTTTCTCCCATTCCTCTCACCGAAACGTTTCACCGATTGATTAATTTGGTCCTTGGTGGATTTGTTCGAGATATTATTGTCATTTGTATTTTCAACCAGTTTAACTGTTTCGTTCACAATAGATTCAAGTTCTAGTGATTTATCTTCGAAAGAGAGGAACGAAAAAAAAAAAACAAAATCTGCGAAAGAAAAATATTGATGATGATAATAATAATAATAATAATAATAATTACGTCATAATCGTTTAAGCTGATGCAATCCAAGTATTGCGAAAAAGAAAAAAGAGAGAGCGAAATATTGAGAAAAAAAATGAGAACAAAAAAAAAAAGAAAAAAATAATCTGTTACTATCAAATGAGAGAGAGAGAGAGAGAGAGAGAGCTTTTCTATTGAAGCAATCATCGATTGAAGATTCAAACTAATACGATTTGTAAAAGACAAGTGATGATGGCGATGACGATGGCGATGGCGACGATGATTCTAAGTCCATAATGAATGTCTATGATAAGGAAGATGGATGTCGAAGAGGGGAAAGAAAAACAAAACAAACAATAATAGACTTCAAACGGAAAATAAAAAAAAATAAATAATACCTGGCCACAATGAAAATAGCGAATATATTGGATTGAATGGATTGAAATAATGTTCGACAAAATCTAGACGACCGATCCGACCGATATTGATCTAGTTCGAGTGAATCGAGATTCGATTTTTTTTTTCGCTTCGATGAGATAGAGAGAAAAAAAAAACAAACAAAACAAAACAAAAAAGATAACGGATTCTAATCGTCCCTATCTGATCATCAAATGGAATCTTTTCTGTTTGTTAAATTCACCAATTAATAGTTTTGAATTTTAAAATTTTATTTTATTTGAAAATTTCTTCTCGATCCGATCCTCGATCTGTTCATCATATCAGATTAACCTTCGAGAGAGGTTTATTAGCTGAGTGAAAGAGAGAGAGAGAGAGATAGAGAGAGAGAGAGAGAGAGGTTCGATGTGATTTGTATTCTCAATGAGAAATTTTTGATACCTTTTTGTTTTCGATTTCGGATGAAGATTGAAAAACGGAAGAGAGGAAGAGAGAGAGAGAGAAAAAAAATTATTGATCAATACGAAACAGAGATTAAGATTGAGAAACGAAAAAGAAAAAAAAATAACATTAAAATCAAAAATAAATTCGCATCAAAATCAATAAAACAAGCTTTGAGGTGATAGATTGGTTTCTTTTTTTTTCCTAAAGCTTTAGTGATAATTTTTCTTTTTTTTTTTTTTTTCTTCTCTCTCCAAAAGAGAGAGAGAGAGCGAGAGAGAGAGATTCAATTTTTAATTGATACTAATTATAATCGAAATGAAGCAAATAATATTTTGGTGATTTTTTTTTTGTGCAAAAATTCACCATCGAAACTTTTTGATTTTTTTTCCCCTAATATTCAGATAGGAAACGATAATGAGTTTTTAAATCATTCAAATATTGTCGAATCAAATCGAACTAACATTGACCACCAATGATTTCGTTTGGTGAATGGAGCCAAAAGTTATTACAAACGTTAAGAATCTGGCATTCAAAAAAACGATCGATTCATTGATTGATTGATTGATCGATCGATCGATCACAACCGATGACCTTTTAAATCGATTGAATAGAGAAAAAAAACAACAAAATCAAACTTAATTCGAATTCTTCATTGATTTGGTAGTAATAAATAGAGAATCAATTAATTAGATTCAAAAAAAAATGACATCGAATATTGAATGATATCGAAGATTTATATTAATATATCATAATCATAAACGAATGGAATCGTTTTGAATTTGAAGATAATCGATTTTGTTTTGTTTTGTTTCGTTTTTTTTTTCGCCAATCATCATCCAAAAATATGCCCATCGTTTCGTTCAATGGACATCGTACAACACTAGCTAGAAAGCTATAAAGAGAGAGAGAGAGAGAGAGAGAGAGAGAGAGAGAGAGAGAGAGAGAGAGAGAGAGATCTCAATGACAAGATGATCTAGGAAGATGATGTTGGATGAACATTTTCGAATAGCTAATGAAGGAAAAAAAGGAATAAATTTTGAACAAAATTTTCTAGCTCAAGGTCTTTTCGTTTCTAAACTTGCGTTTTTGCTTTGCTTTGATTTGATTTCGATGATTCGACAGAATCCTAACCAATCGAATTTTTGATTCTGATTTTGATTTTAATTTTTTTTTTTTTTTGATTTCAAATGGATTCAATGGCAGTCAATCAAAGGCAGCGTTATCATTGCATCAGCATTGATTCATCTCGTTTCGGTACGAGATTGGTCAATGTTTTTGTTTTCAACTGTTTTTGAAACAATGAAATTAATCAGCTAAGCTATTAGCTGTTAGGGTTACCTTGAGAATTAGTTAGGCTTCTCTCTAATTATAAATAGCCTAAAAATCGAATCTCTAAAAAGTAGAGCAAAAAAAAAATTTTTAGATCTAGTTCCGATCAATCAATCGATTTAATCAATTGATGATGAAAGTGTGAATGCTGCATCACCATTATCATTTTGGCATTAATTTTGAAAGAAGTAGAAATTCTGGATTCTGGATTCAAATTGATCGATTTAGTTTTGAAATTTAAATTCTAGTCCATCCATTCGTTGTTTGCTATCAGAAATGATCCATAGTTCGATAATGAAGCACCAATAGTGATTGATTAGTTTTGGCTATTTCTCACTTTATCTCACTAGCTTTAATCTTAATCTAATCATTGAAAGAACAATAAAATTGTTGCAAAAAAAATTCTATCGCATTATCAATGCAATATTTTTGAAGGAAAGTAGAAAAAAACTTTAGACTATCGATTCTTTAAGAATTTTTCTATAAATCCGCAACATTATCCATTTGATGATTTCTGATTCCTTTCTATTCCTAGCCTACAACACTTCCAATATATAGAGATTGGATTGTTTTCTTATCGAACAACATAGCTATCGAAAAGATTCAAAAAAAAAAAACGAGACACACGCAGTAGCAACAAAGAGAATGAAATGAGAACGATCGGTTAATTCTAGTTGGTCGCCGATTCGGACATTTTTATCCTTCAAGAAGTCTCTATTCGCCAAATAACGCAATCACCAGGCAACCTTAAGAGTGGTCAATGTTTCTTATTAGATGCATATATATCTATATCTCTATATATATAGCACAATAAGGTGAATAAAGATCGAAGATTCGGACTGAATCGAGCAACGTAGAATCGTAGAATCAGATCGAAAATCTGAATCGTAGCTGAAGGACAAACTCGTAAGACAGCAGCAGCAGAGAGAGAGAGAGAGAGAGAGAGAGAGAGAGAGAGAGAGAGAGAGAGAGAGACTATATAATTGATGAAGACCTAGAAACGACAACAGTCCATCCGATCGGATAAGAATTCTATTTTTTCTACGATATCAAAAAAAAAAAATCGATTTGGAGAAAGCGAAAGTGAGTGTTGTGAATCGGATCGATTCGAGCATAAACGGACAGACCTTAACGAGAATGAAAAAAAAATTTGGGAAAGGAATAGTTGCAAAAAAAAAAAAAAATAAATACAGACCGATTCTTGCGAACGAAAGAAATATGATGAGTAAATAGAAACGATTGTATGAGTTATTCACTACTCAGTGCTTTGATGGCTAGTTAGCAGAAAACGAAAACTGCCCATCGATCCAAAAACGATCACGCCTTTTTTAGTGATCCAATACAGTAACCACTCACATCGAAAGCAATATAAATGGACATTCGAAAATGTTAAAGGTCAGTCCTACTCGAATATGTTCGACACTCACTAACCGCTTACAATAATCCTTTAGAGGAATATAGGAGACCGGAAATCAGTCTCACGTTTATTGAGGTTATTGTTTGGAGAAATTTTTTTCGATTTTTAGAATCTCAATTTTTTTTTTGCTAACATTCTGATTCCATTCGAATTTGAGGTTAACGATTGAGAAAAAAGAACAAATTTACGAATGCTAAGCTAATACCTAAAGGAACCAAAGCATTTCGATGTGATGGAATAATGTCCAATTTAATAAGCTATCGAGAGAAAGGCTATTATAGCTAGGGGAATAAATAATAATAATAATAATAATAATAATATGTTTCGTTTCGAATTTATTATGAATTTTTACGTTTTTTTTTCGGCAACTAAGCAACAAAGACGAACTAATCATAGAGAATAGAAAAAAATTGATGCAATTTCTTACTAATGAGAAAAATAGAATTCGGTTGCTAAAATCTTTTCATTATTTTCCATCACTACGTTTAATAATTTTGATCGATAAAAATGGTCATTGAATTGTAGTGCTCTCTCTCTCTCTCTCTCTCTCTCTCTCTCTCTCTCTCTTTGTTTCGATTAAAGAAAAGATTTCAAAATTATTTTCTCTTCGCAGCGAAAGAATCAAAAAAAAAAAAAACAAAAAAAGAACAGTAGCGGTAATTAGATTCCAACCAGAAAGGTAAAGAGGAAGAAGAAATTCTCATTGCGTGCTGGAACTGGTTCTAGACCTTTTTTCTCTCTCTCTCCATCCTCGAACTTTGTTTTTTTTTCCTTATTCAATCTTGGGAATGAATCTTGTTGTCGTTGAACCACACCACACGGTGATTCAATCGAAACGGTAGGTGTCAAAACCTGACAACAATCTTGATCCAAAAAAAAAAAGAAAAATAAAATAGGAATATAATCAAAACAAATGAGAATAAACTTCAATGTTTAACACAAAAAAAAACTATAGAATAAGAAACGAGAGATAAGAAACGTGGAACCACAGCGAATAGAAAGATAGAAGAGAAGTAGGAATACCTAAATTAAAAAAAAAATTTCGTTGATTAGGATACAATTTTAGTCGTTCGTTCGTTCGTTCGATTTTAGGGCTTTAAATAAAAAACATTCTAACCCAGAACAGCAACAACGATTCTAGTTACAAGAAATGTGAAATAATAATAATAATAATCAAATCGAATCGAACTGAATAGTTCGATCCATTCGAATGGGCCCATCATTCTAGTCAATCAAATTCGAACCAAATCATCAATAAACAACATCTGAAACTAAAAAAAAAAAAAATGTGATCCAACATCATTGTAGCTATTTTTCTTGCGAAAAGTAATCGTCGAATCGAATCGAATCGAAGAAAGAATGAGAGAAAGAATCAACCACCACCAGTCAACACATGTCAATTTCACGGCCCACTTTTCGGTCAATTGAATATTCGCTTGATTGGTTTGCGGTGCTGGCAACAGAATCATCCAATTGTAATAATAGTAATGGCCTTCATCATTTGCAGTCGTCGTTCATCGTAGTCGTTGTTGTTGTTGTTGTTGTTGTTCAGTGGTTAGCGATGAAGAAATTTCGGTTGGTCTTTTTTTTTTCCTCCTCTCGGAATCGATCGAATTCTAGTGAGAGATAGAGAGAGAGAGAGAGAGAGAGAGAGAGAGAGAGAGAGAGAGAGAGAGAGAGAGAGATAGACCGATTCTTAGATCGAAATTATTATTCATTGCGTTTTTTTTTTTTCATTTTGCTGATTCTGTTCCCCCCCTCTCCCACATTACAGAGATAGGTGATGATGGAGAAGATTTCTACTTTTGAATACTTGAAATCGAAACGAATACTGAAACTTTGCGATTTGGATTTGAAAAAAAAAACTTTTTAGTTTTTTTTTTTATTTTGCAAACCGCAAAATAAGTTTTGAGAGATCGAAATCTTAATGGAATTCATTTTGAATTCAAATGCGATTGAATGTTAAAAAAAAAAAAAAGACAGCAAGAATTGAATGAACACGCAATGAATGAATTTTCCTTTAGGAACAAAATCAAAACAATCTAATACAACCAGTGAGAAAATTTAGATCCTAGATACCAGAATGAAAATGGAAAAGATTTTGGTCCCTCAATTGAATGACTTCAATTCTATGGACTAGATTGGAACGGAATCGAATGCGAATCGATACGATTCTAAAACAAACATCAATACCAATCAAATAATTCGGTTCCGGTTTGAATCCGGAAATTAATTAATTAATTAATTAATTATTTAATGATTTTTATTCTTTTTTTTTTTCTTCGAAAATTTTCGAAAAGAATTCAAAAAGATAACACAAAAAAAAATCAAGAGAAGATCGAGACAAAGAGAAAGAGAGAGAGAGAGAGAGAGACAAAGAGCGAAAACAAAGAATGAAGATTAGAAAATAATAACAGGGTGTGTCTCTGGATTCCAAAAAAAAAATCTTCAAAGGTATCCAATATTGATAAAGGTGTGATGGTGGGTGTGATGCTGGATCGATGGTTTTTTTTTAATCTTTGCAAATCGTTTCATCGTTGCCCATCGACATTGATGATGTAGACAAATTAGAGTGATAATAATAATAATAATAATAATAATAATAGTGATGAAGAAATTTGTCGGATTGAATTTGAATTCTGAGGATTTGAAAAACAAAACAGAACAAAAGTTTCCGATATCGGTGCCGGGTTTTATTATTCGTTATCAAATTTTCAAATTAAATTATCTTGGATAATTTCGACATCAAACAATTCGAAATCATTCGATTTCGATAGTCGAAATTGATTGATTGTGTAATTTTAATGCTCGTTTTTGATTCCGTTTTCGTTGAATTTCGATTGAAAATAGCCAATGATATGATTAGTTTGCAAACGTATCTCATCTCTTCGATTAGTTAAAGTGTTGTAAAACATCGAATTGATTCTCTCGATTGATTGATTGATCCATTTCCGTCCATCTTTCAAACACAGACACGAGACGAAGAGAGAGAGAGAGAGAGACAGAGAAGTGAGAGTAATTTTTTGGGAAAAAATTTTTTCGATCCAAAAACCAAAAAAAAAACAATCAAATTAGGTTGAGATGTTTTAATAAAATCAAACTGAATTAAAAATTTGAAAAAGAAAAAATTTTCGAAGATTGGAAAAAAAATATCAAAGAAAAGTGGTCAGAAGAAGTTAAATGTGGTCATAACCACATTTAAAATACGAATCAATCCAGATGCAAAAGATAAAATCGATTGATAATAATTTAACTGAAACAAAAGACAAGAAACGAAACGATTGTAAACGAAGAGAACGAAGAGGAAAAAAAACAAACAAAAAAAATTTGAAAATTTCATAAGTTCCAAATCTAAAGCAATCGGAATTTGAAAAAAAAATAAATAAATTCAATCAATGATTGAACTTTATCGAAGCTTCTTTCTTTTTCCAAAGATCCAGATCCAGAAAATAAAATTATCAGTTATCGTCGAAATTTCTATCCCGGAAATTGCTATTGCTATTGATTGAATTCATCTGCTTCAATGTTACGCTCTCTTTCTCTTTGTTGCTATTGTTGTTGTTGTTGTTGTCGTTTGTCTGCGTTTGTTGGTTCGAAGTTTCAAAAAAAAAACTCCAATCTAAACATATATAGACCGAGAGGGAGAGAGAGAGAGAGAGAGAGAGGAAGAGAATGTTGGCGATATAATCGTATGCACCGAAATCAATAAACAAATGTTTGTAAGATGTCTACAATTTATAAATGTCAAAGATATTTAAAGAATATCCATAATGATAATAATAATAATAATAATAATAATCGGCTAAAATTGAATCGAAGAATAAAAATTAGAGCTCTTTTATTCATTTGAATTCTTTTTTTTCTTTTTTTTTTTTTTTTTTGAATCTTTTTCTTGAAATTTGAGAGAGTGAGAGATGAAAGAATTTGATGATGATGTTCTTTGTTGAAGCTCGTTGTTTGGTTGCGAATCATTATTCTATTGAACAGGGAAAAAAATTTTCACTCTTTTTTTTTTTTTTTTTTTTAAAGATCAGAATCTTTATCGTTGCTGGTGGCGGAACTTGCACTAGACAACACATTCAAATTGCTGTGATGTAAACTCGAAGAATGTCTTGATTGTTGATGAAGTTGATGTTGTTGTTGTTGTTGTTGTTGCATCAACAGAGCTAGCTCAGCGTTTGTGACCGGATTCAATGGCGATGCATGACCATGATGACCAGCAAGGCCTGCAGCGGCGGCTGCGGCGGCAGCTGCCGCCACCGCATTACGATTGTTTTGATTCACAACACATTTTCGCATATGCTTCTCTAAAGTACTTGGGACCGAAAATGGCATATCACAAAATCGGCACTTATAAATCTCTTTCCCGTGCCGTCCATGAGTTTTCATATGTCTGGTCAGTTTGGAACTTTGTGCACAAGCATAGGAACAAAGCTCACATTTGTATGGCTTCTCTCCAGTATGCGAACGTCGATGGACAGTGAGATTTGAACAATTCTTAAAGACCTTTCCACAATATTCACAGGTATCATTACGGTAACGGTGTTCTTTTCGACGGCCATCGGTCGATGGTGTGCTATTCGATAATGTACCACTCGATCGTAAAGAATGATGATGTCCTATAGAAGAACGATTCGATTGATGATGATGAACGTTACCGGTCAATGAACCATTGTTCGAGAGTAAATTATTTCGCAATGATGTTCCATTGCTACGATGATGGTGTGAGCTATTCGTATTGCCTAAATGATTGTTATTCATTGCGGGAGGAGTTAATGTGGGAGCTACAGAGGTTTCAGGATTCTTCGCGAATGCATTCGATTCAGGTAAGGACAACTTGGTGGCGGTCGAACGAAGAAATTCTGATGCACTATCGTTATTGGCAATATTAGCGGAAGAACCATGAAATCCAAAAGGATTTGGCCCGATCGATGATGGCCAAAGATTAGAATAGAGAGGACTAGCCATTGAAGCGGCAGCGGCAGCAGCAGCGACTGTTTGTTCATGATTATTAAAATCAAGTTTGAACTTTTTCGGATCGAAGTTCGCCTGATCGAAGGCACTGTTTAGAAAGCTACCAGTTAATAGATTGAGATTATTATTATTATTATTATTATTACTAGATGGATTGTTTAGGCCCATCATCAGATCATTAAAATTGGAAACTCCTAACAGATTATTGCCATTGCTCGATGGCAACGATGAATTATTATTATTACTATTACTATTACTATTATTATTATTATTATTATTACTGAGAGTATTCGTAGAGCAGCCATTACTGTTGTTGGCATTGTTGATGGTGGATGATGGTTTCAGTACTGTAGGCGATTGTTGTGATTGGTGTTGTTTGAGAAGATTATTCAAAGCTATCAAACCGTTTGGATTGGCAAACAGATTCTCTAAATTGTTTCGCTCTACTTTGGTCGTATTCGCTAAATAGTTGAACATTTTATTACTCTCTTCGATGAGATGTTTGCAAGCTTCTTGATATTGTAATGGATTAGTAAAGCCCATCTTCTCAAACATTTCACCGAGCAAATTTTGCATATTCATTGCACTGTTTGATCCTTGATTCAATTGATTAATTTTATTCGATGCAGATAACAATCCAGATTGATTGTTTGATCGTTCTGAACGAGTAGAGAACGAAGAGATTGAATTGAGATTATTCGATGAACGAAAATATGATCCATCCGAATCGATTGCACCGATTTTGGAACTATTGTGAGTTTTACGCAAATTCATTTCGTTCGATTTGTAAACGGAAGAGGAACGTTGAGAGGAAAGATCTTCGGCAATCAAATTACCATTGGTTTCTTTTGTTTTCACTACTTTTCGGATGTTGTTCGCATCGTAATTCTCTTCCTCAAGATCTTCATCATCATCGTCATCATCTTTTTCCTCTTCATCACCATGCTCTTCCTCTTCGGCATCGTTTAAATCATCGACACCAATCTCCATCTCATCATCAATCTCATCACATTCTTCTGTCGAAGCGGATTCTTTGAGACCATCAATATTGTTGATGGCTTTCTCCGAGTTCGATTGCGAATTCTCATCACCGGAAAACGCTGGCTCGTTTTGCGAAAGTGAATTAATTTTCGTTGAATCATGATCTAAAAGTTCCTCTTTTAGTTTGATTTCTGATTTCAATCTCGAAGAGCTAAATTGATCAACGATTTCGGAACTAGAAAGATTCTCTGATTTTCTTTTCACAAAACCATTAACTTTGAATTCATGAACACGTTTGAGATGACGTTTTAGTTTTAGCACTTTTTTGAATCCAAGATTGCAAAATTGACATTTCAACGATTGCTTACTACCGTAGTTTGAGATTTTTGTTTGAATCTAAGGTAGAAAAATTTAGAACAAAAAAAAATCATAAAGTTAATCAATGAATGAAGGTTTTTTTTCTCTCCAGTTGAAAAGAGAATCCAATGCAATCCTTCCACAAACCTTATCATCTTCTTTGGTTAGATCGATAGTTTTGTTTCTTAATCGATCTGATTGTTTGGAAGCATTAGGCGTTAATGATGACGATGATGATGATGATGATGAATCGGGAGAGTTTCGATTGACCATCATCGAAGATAGTTGAGATTCAATGATGCTCGTTGTCTTCGGAATAATTGTCGTTGGAGATTGATTCGGTAATCGTTGTTGAAGACTGGCATTGTTCACCGGCGATGAAATCGATCTTGATTGCTGCGAATATCTGCTGCTATTAGGACTTAGTAAGTTAGGTGAAGAACTTTGTTGCAATGCTGCTGCATTGATTGTTGGTGTTTCAGATGGCGGCCGAGTTATCCGGCCAACCAGAGACGAATTCGATGAAGGTGAAGAGGTAGTGTTGATCGATGGTGCATTCGGAGACAATGATGATGACAGTGATCCAGAATTGTTTAGACTAGTTGTGGTCGGATTCGTTGCCGAAACTAATGGCGATAATGATGATGATGGTAAAGGTGGTGCAGTTATCGAAAGACCATTGTTGATAGAATCACTATGATTATTGCCTCCATTCATTACGCTACCATTGACCAATTGTTTCAATTGCCTTTGATAAAGATCTAAAGCTGCAGAAGCGTTACTTTGATCAAAGAATTGATTCGTAAAATTAGCTAAAGTTGAATTGAATGCCGCTGTGACTGCATTATTCGGATTGAGATTACTATTATTAGCTGTAGAGATATTGATATTGTTTGAGGTTGTTGAGCTAAGCTGATCAAGCTGATTGTTTTGATGACGAGATGACGATGACAATTTGTTTTGATGAGATGCAATAGGCGTTAACACTGAAGATGATGATTGGGACCGATCGATACCACCGGACAACAGATCAGCAAACAATGAATTCGATTGATTCGGATTTGTTTGTTGTTGATGAGGATGATGATGATGATGAGAAAGAGAATGAGAATGAGGATTGGGATGATTAGAAATCAATTGACCGAACAAATCTGGTTGATGTTGACTAGTGCCATTGTTATTCGGTGATGAAAATTGACCATTCGGTTGTTGAACCGTAGCTGCAGCAGCAGCTGCCATAGCCAATAATGAGGCCTGAGATTGACCGGTCTGCTGTTTGAACAATTCCAATTGAGCTGGAGTGAAATTCAATGCCGAAGCCATCATGGCGGCCATCGATTGAAAATTAACATTGCCCATTTGACCATTGAGAAGTTTCGATGGAGACGAATTGTTTAGACCAAAATTGCCACCATTTTTGATGGGAGGTGATGATTGCGTTCGATGATTGCCAACATCGAGTAGATTCAAGGAAGATTGATCAATTAGCATCGATTTGATTTGATCGGAATTCGATGATGATGATGGTGGACGAGGTGCTGGTGGTAGTAGTGATGCATTCTTTTCAGATTCAATCAAAGACGTTGGTGCTTGTGAATCGTTCGATGTTTGAACGAGAGGACAGGAGACGACAGCATCCAAATCGATCTCTTCATAAATCTTTAGCCCATGATCGTTTTGAGCGTGTTGCATCAAAAGCCAAGGTGATGTGAAGACTTTTTTACAAGTGCTACAAACTTGCGATAGAGGCTCTGTATTTTGAGTGTACGGGAAGAGAAAAACAAAAAAAAAGAGAGACCGATTTAATAAGAGAATATTACAAAAAATTCTGAGAATAGAAAAGAAAGTAGAACAAAAAAAAAAAAAAGAAAAAAACGAAAGATCCCAGAACCAATCTTTCAGAATTCAATCAAACTGATTGGACACATTTAATCATTTTCGGTGATGATTGATGATTTTGTCATCACCTCGAACGCGCCTAGGATATCCAAATGAATTGAAGGGGATCGAAATCATTCTTATGGAGAGATGACGAAACCTAGAAAATAATAATGATAATTCAAAAGGCTACTACTTCTTCATTCTATCAATTGGACAAATGATTTCATTTTGGTACGATTCCCGATGGGAAATCAATTCGGAACGAAACAAATTGATTGCAGAATGAAATCTTTCTATCTCTCTCTCTCTCTCTCTCTCTCTCTCTAACTTTCTCTCTAACTTCCGAAATAATGATGATAATGCTGCTAAGAGAATTGAGATCGTGCCATAGTTGAATTCCATCAAAATCATCAACATCTTTCTCTCTAGGTCTCTCTCTTTTTTTTTGTTTCAATTCATTTGGAATTCGTAAGAGGAAGCAAATCTCTAATAAAAAAAATTACGATTGTCTAGGAGTCTGGACCAGAGGTCGAAAATTGACACCTAAGACGAAATAGAAAAGAATCAAGTAGATCGATGATTTCCATTGATAATAAGAATAATAATAAATAGTTGTGGTAAGTCAACAATCAACAAAAATCGCACACGATTTCACCCCCCCCTCTCTCTTTACGAAAACAAAATTTCGATTGAATCGAATCGATATAGAGATCATTTGGATGATGATTTTTGTAGGGCGTGTGTGTGTGTGTGTCGTTGCCTTGGTCCTAAGGGTGTGTATATCATTATCGAACATCAATGAGAAGAATTATTTTTTTCTTCTTTTTCTTCTTCTTTTCCTTCATCTAATTCTTGGTGTTTGACTTTTTTTTTTATCCAGTAACAACAAACTCCACTCAAATGATAGTAATCCAATCGAACATTAACCGATCGAATATGGCCCATTCTGGCCACCGAGACAAAGAGAGAGAGAGAGAAAGGGAAAAAGATGGTTGAATTAAATATGAGAATAGAATATGAAGGAAAAGGATATAAAGAGAGGGAAAAAAATTTATCAATTTAATGACTATATCAGTGTGATAGTTTGAATCGAATTTTTATTTATTATTATCATTTTTTTCATTTTCACTCGATCAGTAATCTTTGATACTGGTGGATAGAAAAAAAAGAATAAAAATTCAATGATCCACAAACACACACCGACACACACACCGATAGATAAACAACAAAACAACAACAACAACAACAACAACACACGTTTGGATCGATTCGATGATGATCTAAGGTTCCAAGATGTGTTTTCGGTAATGATGGTGGTGGTGGTGATGGTGATGGTGATAATGGTATCGTTTGATTTCAACATTTCTTCCCTTCCCCTTGTTAGATTGCAAGTATTTAGAATTACTAACAATTTAGATGCTAGGAAACAATTTAGAATCTAGTTCACCGATCGCTATTTGTTTTCAGATGATGAAGAGAGAGAGAGAGAGAGAGAGAGATAAGAAGAGTTTACATAAAATAAACACACATCATCGAACAACATCAACTAGGATCAAAAAAAAAAAAAAAAAAAAAAAAAATTTCCAATTCATCATTTTTTTTTTTTTTTTGAATTTTTTGAATTTTAATTTTTTTTTTAGCCTAAATCCTAGGCTCTCTTGGCCGATGTGACAAGATGATGATAATGATAATAATGATGAACAATGCTTGGTATGGTCGATCGGAGAACAATCAAAACAAATAACCATTGAAGATTGCAAAGGAATCGATACGATCTCTTCGATTGTAAGAGATTGGAAAATAATAATTTTAGTACATTTAGATTTATGTATGCAAATAGGAAGATAATTTGAAATCGAGAGAAAGCAACGGTTTCAAACATCGCTGTGAAGATGTAGTCAGCAAATTTTTATTTTTATTTTTTTTTTTCCTTTCTTTGGTCCTTAGGTTCTTGTTGTTCGAATCTATTAGAGCAATCCCTTCCGCTTTCCCTTTCGACACACACACACACACACACACCACGAGACAGAGGGAGAAGGATGGAGGGAAGAGAAAGTAACACACCAACAGAATCAATGGTATCTCTAGAATCCAAAATGATCCCCGGGCAGTATAGATACACACACACCAACGGATACAATCTTTTCAGTTTCATTTCTTTTCTTTTTTTTTTTTTTTTTTTGATTTTTAACGATGCAAACGAGATTCGAATGATTCGAACGTGTGTCACAAGGATAACGTACAAACATCGAGCTAAATCATCTAGTAGTTTCATCGTTTTTTTTTTTGCTGTTGTTGTTGTTGTTGTCAACTACTCTACTAGTCTAGGCTAGGCTGGAGCCTAGTGTCATCAATGATGATGATGATGATGATGATGATGAAGATGATTAGAATGAGGATGAGAAATATAAAGTATGAATATTATGGTGATGGTGAGATTGTGGAGAAGATGATAAAATGGATCTCTTTTTTTTTTTTTTTTATTTCTTTTCCTAAGACACAATGTTTATTTATCTTCAAACTGATTATTGTTTATGCTATATTTATACCAAGTGTAAGTTATCAATTTTCTTCACTCTCTCTCTCACCTCACACACCACACACACACACACACACACTCGTACCAATCTTCTCGCATCATTCATTTTTTTTTTTTTTTTTTTTTTTGGTTCTAATCAACTGATCATCCAAACAAAATAGAATATGAAAAAAAAATCTATTCCTAAAGGTTTTGGAACCTAAGAGACCAATCCAAAGCAGAGAGAGATAGAGAGAGAGAGAGAGTGTAGAAGAAATGCTATTCACAGAAATTGAAACGATTTATCATCCATCAATGTCATAGAATTTTCGTTGTTCTCTCTAGTTGCTGAGGTGACTTATGATTTTTTTTTGTTCTCTCTCTACTTCGTTTTCATCTGTCATTATTGTTGGATCATTTTTTTTCCACTACACCTATCATCTTTCATCGTTTTCGTTGTCATAGACCCAAAGCGACCAGAGAGAGAGAGAGAGAGAGAGAGATTCTTACGATCCTTCATCCACCTTTCTTTCTTTCTTACTTTTTCTGGTTGAAATTATTGATTTCAAGAATTAGATGAGTGTAACAGGAAGTGAAAGTACCAAAGAGAGAGAGAGAGAGAGAGAGAGAGAGAGAGTCTAGCGAAACGAATTTCATAAAAATAGAAAATGAGCCAAGAAAGCTAACAATATATCAATTAGAATTTAATGATCGAGATTTGTGACATGTCACATTGGGAAAATTTCAATCGCTAAGTTTTTAGTCGAAGCAAAAAGGTCAAAATTTGCATCCCGAAAATTCAGCTCTAGACTCTAGCTCGATCTCAATCAAATGAGTTCGAATGGAATCGAATCGATTGAAATCGAAAAAGCTGTTTGGAGCAAAAATGCGCAATCATTAAAGTAATAATGGAACATTTTCAAAATGATTCCAAACTGGGATTTCGAAAAAAACCCTAGGGGCTGAATTTTTTTTTAAATTTTTTAGATTTTTTTCCCGGAAGTAAGATGCCCATAAAATTTAACGAGATTCAACAACTCAACAACAACAATGGTCAGCTTGATTTTTTTTAAGAGAACCAATAAGAAGAATTGACCCGAGGGTAAGAATTGGTTTTAGAATTGATTTTCGGAGAGATTTAAAAAATTTTAAATTTTAAATCGATCAGTAAAATTGTGACAATTTTTTTTTTTTTTGGATTTTTTTTTCTCATTTTCCAGATAAGAGAATAAATATATAAATCATCAATTTATATATCATTCGAATCTTGTTCGATCGAAACGATAGAAGAAGAGATGGAGAGAAAGATAACAATACCATCGGTTTGTACTTATTCTCGGATAATCGATGTGGAATCGATGAGAAAAGAATCTAATATACGCCTCTAATCTTGGACAATATCTTAATCGGGTATATTGTGGATCACTTAACATCACCGGTATCGAACAAAACAAGATGGATCATCATCGTTTATAGCTTAGACTATAAAAATAAAGTTCGAATCAAATCTAGAAAATAGAACTAAGTGAAACTATCAGTTAGGTTAGGATCGAACGGTCCACTAACCCACCCACAACAAATAGAAAGAGGTGATTCGATTCGATTCGATTCTATTCAAAATCTGCAAAAATCTGATTGATGAAAATAGTTTAATAACCTAGTTTAGACTCTAGATCCGAGAGTATAGGCTCTCTAACAATTTGATGTGGATCGAATCAGAGGTATCTGAATGATGTAATATAGAGAAACTATTTGACTATTTCTTAATGATCAAACACCGAGAAAGTGCAAAGGTCATCGGACTCTACTCTAAGATGCTACAGTGAATGTGATGAATCTTAAGAGAAGAAAACTTAAGAGAAAAAAAAATTGCAATAATAAATTCTCATTGGAGAAAGAAAGAAAAAATTTGCATCCAACAAAAACCAGATGTCCAAACAAAACGAAACAAAGAGAAAAAATCGAGATCGAAGAAGAAACGTACAAACACATATGCCTAACGATGGAGAAGAAAATTATTATATTAAGTATCGGTGGGTGATGTAAGAGATGCAGAGAGATGAAATTAAGGAAGAAAAGGCGAAAAAAAAATGGATCAGCTAAAATACATCTTTCCATATTAGATGATTAGTGAGCATCATTGTTGTCACCACCACCGAAACAGAGCATCAAAGTTCTAAGAGAGAGAGAGAGAGAGAGAGAGAGTTCAACACCATCATCTTCCCTAGACCTTTGACACTTCTTTCATTCGATATCAATGATCGTAACGATGGTGATGGTGATGTCGATGTTGGTGGAGAGGACGAAGAAAAAAAATGATTATATAATTGGCCAGTATGTTTCACGATAGAAATGAACGAAAAATAATAATAATTATTATTATTTTCCATCAATTTTTTTCCACCTCATCTAGGTCCCGTTAGTGTTATTGAGAAATGTATGTGTGAGTGTGTGTGTGTGTGTTAAGTGTTTGTCACTGCGAAAAAAAAAACAACCCAACACGATCAACTAGAACCCTACACCCTACAAACGTCGGCGTTGTACAACCGAAATTTCGAAATAAGAAAAAAAAAGCGAATATGATCGATAGACAAACAAAAGAGACAGAAAGCGAGAGAGAGAGAGAGAGAGAGCAGATAAGGAGAGTTGATCGCCATAAGAAAGGTCACCTTAGATTTTCTTTATCTCTTATATCAGTAATAATAATAATAATATCGGTTTTTTTGTATTTCTTTAGCCAAAAATCACATCATCTCGGACACAACGACAAAACCATATGGATTTAGATATCCAACGGTTTTCGTTCCTCATCTCTTCTCTCTCTCTCTCTCTCTCTCTCTCTCTCTCTCTCTCTCTATCACCAACAAATTCATTTCATCTATTTTGATCAAATAAAAGTTTTGTTGAAAAGAAGAAGAAGAAGAAGAAGAAGGAGAAGAAGAAGAAGAAGAAGAAGAAAGAGAAGAGCGAAGAATATAAAAAAAAACTTGATCAGAATGTAATGTTTAGATTGAGAATGATGAAAAAGTAAGGTCAAAAAAAAAAAAAAAAAAAAGGAAGAAAGAAAAAGCGAAAAAAAGAAGACCATAGAGATTGGGACAACGATTGGAAGAGGAGATCAATCTCAAACCATTCAAATCTATTTACAGTCCACACATAGATCGAGATCGAATCTAAATATGGCAATTTTGTAAATAAATATTATGTTATGAGTAATTTTAGTCTCACTCATCATCCAATATGGATCCAAAAATAGACACAAAAAGAGAGAGAGAGAGACATATACACAAGCCCAAACAATAAAAATAATTTTTTGGTCAAAATCTAATGAATAAGCACTAGTGAATGCCCAAAAATGTTCCTAAAAAAAAAAGTTCAAGTTCAATTTAGATGGACGATTTCCGATTAAATAAAGATGGAACAATATAGAACTTTGAAAAGAAGAAGAGAGGGGGGACAATCGAAATCCCTTGAAAAAGTACTAATTATTAAAGAGAGTTTTTAAGGTTCAAAGCGATGAAGAGAGAGAGAGAGATTATGGGAAACAAGACCAATAAAAAATAATAATAATAATAATAATAATCTGATTTCATAGACCATTGAATAAATAGATTAGGTCCGATCATTGAAATCGTTTTAGATAATCTTATATAATCTATTTTTTTTCGGGAAGTAAGTTCCGGCAATGATCTAACCGGTCGATGTGATGAGCTGATTTACATCCATTTAGGTAATAATTAAATTTTTCTTATTTTTTTTTCTTCTCCTTCTTCACCGCGTACCAAGCCATGAACGAGAGAGAGAGAGAGAGAGAGAGAGAGAGAGAGAGAGAGAGAAAGCAGTATGATTGAGAAAAAAAAAACGAAACGAAAAAGTCAATTTCCGATGTTTGAAGCTGAAAAAGAAAATGATTCACCAAAAGCAGCAATGAATTTTTTTTTTTTTTTTGGTGGCAAATTTCCGTTCCAATCATTAGATTTACCTAGCGATGAGAATTGCCATAAGAATATAATAATAATAATAATAATAATAATCACAATAATGGAGTGAGTAGAATAGAGAGAATGGCGAGAGTTTGTTTTTTTTTTTTTTTTTGTTTGCTGCGAAAACAGCTACAAACAGCAGGGAAGCAGCTATATGTTAGATTGAAAATATGATGGGCAAATTCTTTTGAAATACGGAAATTTATGACTAATGAAACAGAACAAGAAACAAAGGTAAAAGGAGATAAAAAAAACAAAAAAAAAACAGATCCAAATCTCATCGATTGGACAGTGAAGAAATGGAGATTGTGATGCGAATCAATCAAAAACCAAAAAAAAAAAACCCCTAGCGAAGATAGGTAAACGTTCGGATATCTCTTGGACCGTAGGTTTCAGCAGAAATTCGATTGAGGATTAATAATAATAAAAAAAAGCGTTGAGAGATCGAGAAATTAGATGATTGATTATCATCTACTATGAACTATGAAGCAATCAGTTAATTAATTTATTGCTTATGGATAGAGAAGAGAGCGAACGAACGGGAAGAGGGGAAAAGATTCATCCATATTGAAACTCTTGGGATGTCATTTTTTTTTTTTTTTGCTTCTCCAAGAATAATGAAAATGGATTATTGTTCGATTTGGATCAATTTTAGAGAGAGAGAGAGAGAGAGAGAGAGTAAATAAGAATTTTCCATATGGAATCTATCCTCGTATCGAATCAAGAACACTAAAACGTAATTAAAAAAAAATGTTTCATTGTTTCTAGAATCTACGAATCTCCTTATAGTCTCTCAAGACCGAATCGAACACATCATTTTAGGTTTAATTATTGAATACAAAAACGGCATAGAGATTCAATCACAGATTGTTAGATTAATCAAAATGATTAGTTTTTATTCGATAGAAAACTCTAAATTTCCTAAAAATTTCGCTAGTTAGTTTCGTTATTCAAATTTTCTCAACTCAATCAACTAACTTCATTTGAACTCGTTCACATTCTGCTGTCCTTACATAACAAGACGCTTGACCATCAATAGAGAGAGAGAGAGAGAGAGAGAGAGAGAGAGATGTGTGTGTGTGTGTGTGTGTGAAATGCTAATTGAGAAATTGATTTTCGAATGAAAAATTGGAATAATCAACTTTTGGAGTGTTGAAATTCAAACACCGAGAGAGAGAGAGAGAGAGAGAGAGAGAGAGAGAGAGAGAGAGAGAAGGATGAAAATTAATGACCAATTCAGCGACGAGAAAAATTGATGAATATAAAAAAAAAAAAAAAACAAAAAAAGATTATTCGCGAATGGAAAGAAAAAAAACACATTTCAAGCTCCTGTGATGATTTCATCAAGTGAAGTTATAGTTGAAAGGAGAGAACAAGACAAAGAGAAAACAAAAAGAAAACAAATTGAAGCGATCATTTATCTGTCGGTTAATAATGGATAGTTTCGTCCAAAAAGATCATTTGTCCAACACCAACACCACCACCACCATCATCATCACCATCATCATCATCTTCATCATCATCATCGCCATCGTCATCAACAATTCCATTCGATTCATTAAGTTTGCCAAACTCAATCTAATCATTCCATACTGATCCATCCAATAGCATCACTGATAACGTTCGTAGACAACAATGGATGTTTGGAACATTTGAATACAATCGAAAGAAAAGAGAGAGAGAGAGAGAGTTCCAAAATAAAAAAAAAAAAGCTTCATTTCACACTTCATTTTCGGGAACTAGAGAGACTAAGCAGCACAAAGCTGAATGCATAGAGAGAGAGAGAGAGAGAGAGTAACACCAGAATAGATTGATGGAATGAAGCAAAAACAGACAGACAGTGAGAGATGGATAGATTCATTGGAACATAGGAAGCGAGAGAGAGAGAGCGAAGAGAAAAAAAAATTAAATTTTCTCCACCATAACCGCTTTAATATATATATTCTCACTGTTTTTTACTAAAAAGATCAGCAACGGAGTGAGTGAAAGAAAATTAAGTTTTCGAAGAAGAACAAGAAGAAAAACTTTGTTTCAGATGTTTCAAATTAAAATCAAAAAAAAAAAAAAAAGAAAAAAAAGAAAAAAAAAGAATGGTCATAATATTTATATTTGGCAGAGTATCGAGAGAAAGATCATGGCGGTTTTGGTGATAGAGGAGGTGGTGATGGTGATGGTGATGGTGGCGGCTGTGATGGTGAGAAATATTACATTCAGAAAAAAAAATAACAAATCGATTGCGAACAAATCGATCCGAATGCAATGTCCAAATGATATATGGTGTTCAACATCGACAACACCAACACCACCACCAACAACAACAACAACAACAACAACAACAACATCGACGTCGTCGATGCCGATCGATGGACATCGAAATGATCATCGGCAGCCATTGCTATCTCTTCGTTAGTTTAGCGCCTATCGGTTTGTTATAAACGCTAACGATTCTTCTCTCCGATGGCAATGATGATGCCAATCATTCTTTTTATTTTTATTTTTATTTTTTTTTTCGACCAAACCATCATCATCATCATCATCATCACTAATCATCATCGATCGACTTCTTCATTTGCTGTTTTCTTCTCTTCTCAAACTAATCTTCATTAGTAGCATTATTATTATTACAAAACAATTTGAATTTTTTTTTCTCTCGTTTGTTCATTTTGTCGTTGAAATTTTGGATTCATTCCATTCTCCACTCTCCCCTCCCCCCCGCGAAGCTTTTGCTCTCTCTACTCTTCTTCTTCTTCTTTGGCATTCATCCGTTCTTTGATTTTGGAATGATGGAGTTCTATTTTTTTTTTTTTTTTTTTTTTTTTTTTTTTTTGTTTGAAATCAGACAAAATGTTTCATTTCGAGAAAAATGGGAAGAATGGAAGTGAAGAAGAAAAAAAACCAAAACTAATCAGTGCGGCCACCATTCATCAATTACAAAATCTAATAGAGTCACAATGCTTTCTCAATGATCCTCTTTTTTTTTTTTTTTTTTTTTTTGTTCCCCGTTATATTCAGTTAGTTTGCTCAGTTCATTTGGTATAATATAATTGTTTGTAGGGAGAGAGAGAGAGAAAAAGAATATTGAAAACATTCTTTGCTATTTTCTTTGAACAATCGTTCTCCGAGAACGAAATGAATCCATCTATCATTGAGGTAGTTTGAAGACAAAATGAGATTTAGCTAAACGAACAGCAAGCGGGAAAAAAATTTGAATTTAAATTTTTTTTTTTTGTTTCTAATCCTTTTTCTTAAAATATAATTTACACCCTTAAGATTGACAAACCAACAACAGCGAGAGAGAAAGAGAGTAATTAAGTGTGATCGATCGATTGATTGATTGATCAATCGAGATCCAACAAAAATCTCTCATTACTACTCTCACTCTAATTGTCCAGTTTTTAAAATCGAGATTTCAATCAAATCGTTCGAGAACGAAAAGGTGGTGTTTGGTTTTGAGAATGACAAACAAATATCGGATTAAAATCCAATAAATATCGAAAAAGAGAGAGAGAGAGAGAGAGAGAGAGAGAGAGAGAGAGAGAGAGAGAGAGAGAGAGAGAGAGAGAGAGAGAGAGATCATAGAAGGAAGAGTAAATTGCAAGCATCACTCATTTTGACAACTTATCGAAAGAGAGAGAGAGAGAGAGAAAGGTTCGATTATTAATTATAACAAAAAAAAAAGTAGATTAGAGTTTTGGTGTAAAAAAAAAAATTCGATCTTATCGATCCGTTGGGTAAGAGACTCTCGATGCTTCTTATGCTGGTCAGTTTTGTTAGCTACACCAAAACATTCGAGCTTGCGGTCAGTTTTCAGAGAGAGAGAGAGAGAGAGAGAGAGAGATTGGAAAGATCGAACACAAACACAAATCTTTCGAATAACTAATCTCGAAAACTTATCGATGTGCAACAAAACCAAAAAAAAAACGAACAAATTTCAACGAAATAGCAAAAAAAAAAAAAAAAGAGATACAATTTGCAATCAAGGGTTGGTGTTCTAGCAATCAAACATCAAACAAAAAACAAGCTGAACAACGAGTACAAACAAGTGAGCATTAATCAAAAGAAATAAGAAGAAGAGGATGAAACAACCGGAAACAAAAGATCAATTAATTTTGTATGAAACCAAAAAAAAAAAAAAAAAAAGTCTATAGAATTTTTAAAGATGTAATCCATTCGATTCGATCTTTTTTTCCCCCCATACTGAGACAAACACTGAATTCAAGTAAGATTAGTGGAGAAATTTTCGATCTGTTGGGGGGGGGAAAATGGGCCAAGATTTTGGACCGAATGGAATTCGGATTTCGGTGTAATAGGATCAAATAATTTGGAATAATTTAAACCACTAATTTCTTACCAATTCTATCGCCATTTTGCGGTACAATGATTCTTTTCGATAGCGATAGCGATGATAATGATAACGGAATCGTTTCCGATTGTTCTCGATCATTTTGGTTTGATATTTTTTTCACCATTTTTTCATCGAACATCAATAATGATCTCGATCGATAGTGTTTACAAACTTGTTTCAAATGTCGACATTGATGATTATGATTTTTCACATCGATCGTTTCGAAATGATTAGATTTGGTTTGATGATGATGATTTCTATTGATTCCATTTGAACAACAATCATCCAAACTATTGTTTTCGTTTGTAGTGTTTGAAATATTTTTGCTCAAATTGTTTCGTTCACAAACAAACTCACCAAAATGAAGATAATTGTCCGTGTTTGAGATTTTGTTTTTGTGATTAGAAATTTTTCGATCATTCTCGAGATGATTTTTTTCTCGTTGATGATCATTTCGTTCTCGACTATTTTCATTATCACAATGATTTTCTCGAATCAAATCATTATTGCCGAATGAAACATCTTCATTTGTATCATTTTCGATTTGTATCGCTTCTCGGCCATGATCATCCTCCTTACTCTTATCATGATGATCAATGGCATCGACATCATAATGGCTCGATGTTGATTTAACATGATTCATTGGCTGACCATTTTTAACACAATTTCCTTTCTCGGTAGTGCCATCATCAACATCGACATCATCAATGACCATTCCTGAATCGACTCTAACCAAATTATTTTCTCCATCCAAATTGCTTAGGATGTCTTGATTTGGAGAGATGCTTGTTTGTTTTTGTTTTCGATCATCACCATAGCCATCATCAAGATTTTTATCAACATTTTTAGATTTCTCATCCTCATTGTTGATTCGATTCTCTTGAGATTCATTTGATGAGGATTTAGGTTTAGCTGTTGTTGAGCAAGATCGTTGCGGTAGTGTCTGGAACGCACTCGTAGAGCTATCAATTGAGAGCGCTGATTCGAGTTTGCTATTAGTCCGTTCCATTTCGGTTTTAGTCATCGAAAACGTTGATGATTTATTATCATTCGATGCTGCAGCTTCGGCAGAGAGTCGAGTGGATTGAAATTCATAACAAGAACAACAATCTTGATCATCTCGATCATCAAGCTCATCATCATCAACATTATCATGATGATTTCGATGATCAAACAAATCACTATGATTATCATCGATGATTTTAACAGAATAACCACAACCATCAATGATTTTATGATCAATAAATCGAGTGAAATCATTGAGATAGAAATCACGTGAACAAAACCCACAAGTTAAAATATCTTTAAACTCACGAAACGATCGATTTTTAATGTCATTTTGTAATACTTTCAATAGTTTCGTTTTATCTGATTTGGTTGAGGCTGAAGAGGGAAGAAGGAGATTGAGATTTCGATGTTCCTCCGAATCGGAATCGAATTTCGATTCATTCGGTTTGGTTCGGATGGGATTCGAGGTGATCAATGGATTCATGCAATGAGAATCATTCAGATTTTGGGATATGGTACAACGATTGGCAGCAATGATTGCTTTAGGGACAGTCTTAGGAATGAGATTATCAGCAGTCGTTTTTTCGATTAGCTTTCGTATTTTGTGGCCGAAAGAATCCTCAAAACAATGGTGGTCATCGTTGAAAGCTGCTGTTTCAACATTGGATGAATCCTCAATGTTTGAAGCTAAACGACAGAGAAAAAGGGTAATGACAAACTAAAATTAGAATCGAATGGTGGAATTTAGAAAAAGAGAAAGAGAGAGAGAGAGAAATGAAATCGAAGAACAAAGTATCGAGAAGATTATTGATGCTAGAATTAGAAACAAACATGGCGAAGTAAAAGGACAATATCGATACAATTAGAAAGATTAGGTTGAATTTTATTTTTCAGATGGATTAGTAGATCGAAAAGAAAGGATTCAAAAGATACAAAACTTTACAAGTTTAACAATAATGAAATTGATGTTAATTACTGACAACGACAACAACAACAACGATAATAATAATAATAATATTAATAATAATAATAATAGGAAGAAGAATTTGCATCGAAATGAGAAACGGAAAGAGATAGTGAGGAAAGAGAAGATGTTAAAAATTTCAATTGAAATTAATTGAACAAAAAAAAAAAAAAAATGCGAACAACATTCAACACGATCGATCGATGAAATTGATGACGATGATGATTGTTAATGATGATTGTTATAAGCTGATGGCGAGATCAATTCAATTCAATTCAATTAAATTAAACATCTGCAATTTGTTGTTACATTCGACCAATTCCGATGTCTGTCATTTCAAGCGAAGCAATGATAATAATAATAATAATAATAATAGTCTTAAAAATAATAATAATAATTTCTAGTGATGGACATCATCTGGTCAATGGGATGTGTTGTAAATGTTTTCCCCTCTCCTTCCACATTGCACTCTTCAGTTCTCTCACTCTCTCTCTCTCTCTCTCTCTCTGTCTCGGTTAATTTAAAGAGATTTAGAACTAGCCTGAAATAGAAGAAGAAGAAGAAGAAGAAGAATCTAGCCTAGAAGATAGAATGAAAAAAAAAGAACATCACAAGTTAGACCGAATTTTATTTCATCTCTAGTGATTCGAGATAATTTCGAATATTTTTTGAAAGCTAGAGAGTTTCCTTGAGATCTTCAAGACAACACTCTCGGTTTGAAACGATAGAGATAGAGAAGATGGTGTTCAAATCATCAACTCATCATCATCTTCATTCTCTAGCTTTAGCTTTCTCTCCAACATCTACAGATATGATTTGGTTGGACAACAAGATTTTGACGCGTGTCCAAGACGAGTACGAAACAAAAAAAAACTGATGTAATTTTCTGGTAGAAAAATAACTTAGACTTCGGCTTCGGCTACGAAATCATTTGGTCAATGGTCAGCTCTTTAAATAAAAAAAAACACCGATTTTTTTTCCTCTCCCCACCACGGACTATCTCTAATACATGTTTTTTTTTCGTTCGAGATCATTAGAACAAACCTAGAATGAATTGGGAAAAAAATTTGGGTCAACCGGATGACCATCAAAATTGGCTCACCGAGAGACGGAGAGAGAAAGAGAGAGCGACACTGGCGAAAAAAAAACGTGTCGGTATACCGAAAAGAAAGAAAAGAAAGTCGATCTAATTCAATATCGATGAAAAGGGGAGGTAAGTGGGAGTAGGATAGCAAAACGAAACAAAAATATGATGATACAGATGAAACTGTTTCGCAAATGTTCTCTCTATCTTCGCAATGATTCGAACAAATCAAAAAAAAAACGAATATCGAAACAATGATGTTTTTTGTTGTAACACTCTCGGAGAGAGAGAGAGAGAGTGGGGAGGAAATAAATGTTTACTACATCGCATAAATGACATGGATAATAACAAATTTGTATTTATATTGCG